>MJUT01044188.1:12953-34921 GCA_002080005.1 Gigantidas platifrons | reverse complement strand
AGCTGAATTATCTAGTCTAGGATTTTTAAATATTGAAAACAGAGTAAAACAGCTTCGATTGAACCATGCTCATAAAATCTATTATGATACATGTCCTTCTTATTTGAAAAATAATTTCATCAAAATTAATGAACATCATGCCCACAATACTAGATCAAGTCAGATTAATTATGTTACACCAAAAATTAAAGGCATCGAATCAACAACATTTTACTACAATGGAATCCATGATTGGAATTCTCTACCCGATTCGATCAAATCCATCAATGATTTGCAAAGATTTAAAAAAGAAGTGAAGTGCCACCTGATACATACCAGTGAGGAACGGGAAAGACGTGTCATATCATAATAATGACAATTATATATACATATATATTTTCATAGATAGTGTACTTATTTTAAAATTAAATAATCCCTCTACCCGCTCATGTTGATCTTCTAATGTGCACTTGAACTTTAAGCTGATACTTATAAAGGACCCCATTGGAAATAAGCTGAATGGCTTTCATGGGCTATCCTTGGTGAGAAAGTTCTCAGCAGCTACAATTGGTGGATTGAAGTTTCAGTTAAAGATGGCAGTTTTATGTTTTATTTTTAACTTAACGAGAAATTTTTAAACACTTGTGTATGATGTTGAAATTTTTAAACCTAAATATATTTTACCTTTTACCTTTTACCTTACTAATACAGATGCATAGCATTTTTCATAGAGTATGAGCCAGAGGTTCACTTAATTATCAATTAATCCTTTAATGCTCATTTATGTACAGTATGGATTCAATCAAGTTTCTAAGAAGATATTTTTACATCTTTCCATTGCATTCTTTAAATCTTCTCCTATATCACACTAACATAGAAAAAAACACCCATATAAATTTCATAGAGGACCACCTAGGATTGATAACCATAACATTCTGTATAATTTCTAGAGGCCTCCTCTAGGAATATCACATCCAAGTTTATATAGTTCAGTTGTTTCAGAAAAATAGGTTTTTAAAATATTTTGCCTATAGGGTTCTATGTTAAATATTGCCTTATATATGCAGTCATAATGGACTTCCAATTTCCATAAAAATTATATTTTTTGTTTGGGACCATCCAATGATTTTTCATGTACAGTTTGGATTCAATCACACTTTTAGTCTTGTTAGAAAAATTATAAGTTAAAACTATGTTCTGCGATGACGACTCTCTTGGATTTTTGTAACAGACCATTCCAGCAAAGTCTTCATTCAAATGGTTCTGTGGTTTCACAGAATGATTTTTAAAAAAAACTTTCCATAAGTTCAAACTTTCTCATGTGGTGGTGGCCATCTTGGATTTCCAACTGATAAAAGTTTTCTGATATTTGAAATTTGAGCCAATCAGAAGGCATAATTGTCATAGTAGCCAACCTGAATTCCCGAATGGAATATAAATCATATATAATGTTAACCCCACCCAAGTGACATTGCTGCAAACTTTGGTTCAAATTGGTCAAGTGGTATGTAAGAAAGATTGAAATATGAAAAGCTAACCAAAATAGACTAGATGATGCAAAGTCATGGCAATACCTCACATGGACCTTTAGGTCATAATTTGTTCTTGAACTACATGTACATGTATTTATTAATCTAAATGTTGCAAATTAAGTCATTGATATAAAATAAACATTTGAACCTTACTGAATCAAAATTGAAAGTACTGACCATATTAATTTGAATTATCAGTGTATTCGAGTTATTGGGGGAAATTAGATAACAATTACTATAAAACGGACCAGATGCTTACTTTCGAGTTATCCAGGAAAATGACTTATACAAGTTCCAGATAACAAGATTCCACTGTATCTAAAACTATTCTATTGACATCATTTACTCTAAATTCAACAACAAATACATGTCTGTTAAACATAAAGCAATAAAACATGACATGTGCACCAGGATGGGTTGTACGAGATCAGCATAAATCTTTGGCAGTGAATAATCACTCAATCATTTTCACAGTCCAGCATACAACCATCATTTGTACCCTGCTTTATGCTGTAGATAACATAATACACGTCTGAAAAAAACCAAATCAAAGTACTGCAGACTGTATAACAGAAAAAAAAATTATATTATCCAAAAATCATGAACCATGACTGCAGTTGGAGATTAATAGAATCTAACACCAGTGACAGGTCAAGATCGCGAAATCTCAGACACCCAAGGGTAAGATTTCAATCAATCTCTCACGAGGCTTGCCCAAGTCAGGGAATGATTGAAATCTTACCCGAGAGTGTCTGAGATTTCTCGATCTTGACCAGTCATCAGTGTTTGATTATTTTATTTACACAGACATCCCCCCCAATTTTTTTTTTCTTCGAAGACGACTGCATCACAACCATCAATGATATAATAAGTAATGTGACAGAAACACGAAATCATGAACACTTCAAATTGTAATAATATTTAAAATTCGACTTTCATATCACAATAAATATAACAATAGTAAAGAAAACGTTTGTTTTTAAAGGAACAAATCAACACAAACACTGTTATTAGAAATGTATGTAATTTCACTGTGACGTCAATAACTCGGTCAGCTGATTGAGATTCAGTGAACAGGAAATCGATAACTGTTGACAAAAATCATATGCAAACGTAAACAAATGGCACAACATTCTTGAGTTCTAAAAGATAGATTAGACTTTGGCTTTACCGTTATATTTTGTAATGCATATTTTATTTTAATCACATCTACAAACAATATTAACAAAGGATCACAAGCAGAGTTATGAATAACACTGGAAAATTTTGAAGCGACTATTAGTTTTGACGGATAACAGGGCGCGTAGCTTGTCTTACACTGGGGGCTGTAAGACAGAAAAATCTGTTCCCGTGAAAATTTGAGAACTACTTTATCCTCTGTGTAAGAAACAATTATCAGAGGTCCAGGGTTAGGATTCCATTAACAAGTTTAACCCTGCCATATTTTTGTGACTGTCCCACAACAGGATCTGGATTTCCAACCCCATATGACATTGTCTTTTTTGTGTTCAATGGTTTGAGAAAAGAGGTGGTAGTTCATTTTGTTGATATTGGTGGGATATTGTTGACGAACATTGTTTAAAAATTTCTTTTTACATTATATCTTGAAAGATGACTTAATATGCAGATAGCCATGTGTATAATAACAATATTAACTTGAGGAATAAATAGAGAATATGTAAGGATTGTTGCTCAGTAAAGAAGCAAATCAATGTTGTATTTGCCTCAATAAATTGATCTCCTTCTTTAGAAATTACCGGTAATCTTTCCAGTTCAACCCGTTTTAGTGGGGTTTGTGTTGTTCAATCTTCAGTTTTCTGTGTAGTATTTTTCCCACCATAGTTAGTATTTTTGACCTTTTTGTTGTGGACATTGTATTGTCTTTCCTTCTTTGAATTATGACTTCTGATCACCTGTTGGGTATGACCTTTTTGTTGTGGCCATTGTATTGTCTGTCCTTCTTTGAATTGTGACTTCTGATCTCCTGTTGGGTATGACCTTTTTGTTGTGGCCATTGTATTGTCTGTCCTTCTTTGAATTATGACTTCTGATCACCTGTTGGGTATGAACTTTTTGTTGTGGCCATTGTATTGTCTGTTCTTCTTTGAATTATGACTTCTGATCACCTGTTGGGTATGACCTTTTTGTTGTGACCATTGTATTGTCTGTCCTTCTTTGAATTATGACTTCTGATCACCTGTTGGGTATGACATTTTTGTTGTGGCCAATGCATTGTCTGTCCTTCTTTGAATTATGACTTCTGATCACCTGTTGGGTATGACCTTTTTGTTGTGGCCAATGCATTTTCTGTCCTTCTTTGAATTGTGACTTCTGATCACCTGTTGGGTATGACCTTTTTGTTGTGGCCATTGTATTGTCTGTCCTTCTTTGAATTATGACTTCTGATCACCTGTTGGGTATGACCTTTTTGTTGTGGCCAATGCATTGTCTGTCCTTCTTTGAATTATGACTTCTGCTGATCACCTGTTGGGTATGACCTTTTTGTTGTGACCATTGTATTGTCTGTCCTTTTTTGAATTATGACTTCTGATCACCTGTTGGGTATGACCTTTTTGTTGTGGCCATTGTATTGTCTGTCCTTCTTTGAATTATGACTTCTGATCACCTGTTGGGTATGACCTTTTTGTTGTGGCCATTGTATTGTCTGTCCTTCTTTGAAATATGACTTCTGATTACCTGTTGGGTATGACCTTTTTGTTGTGGCCATTGTATTGTCTGTCCTTCTTTGAATTATGACTTCTGATCACCTGTTGTGGCCATTGTATTGTCTGTCCTTCTTTGAATTATGACTTCTGATCACCTGTTGGGTATGACCTTTTTCTTGTGGCCATTGTATTGTCTGTCCTTCTTTGAATTATGAGTTCTGATCACCCGTTGGGTATGACCTTTTTGTTGTGGCCATTGTATTGTCTGTCCTACTTTGAATTATGACTTCTGCTGATCAATTGTTGGGTATGACCTTTTGGTTGTGACCATTGTATTGTCTGTCCTTCTTTGAATTATGACTTCTGATCACCTGTTGGGTATGACCTTTTTGTTGTGGCCATTGTATTATCTGTCCTTTGAATTATGACTTCTGATCACCTGTTGGGTATGACCTTTTTGTTGTGGCCATTGTATTGTCTGTTCTTTTTTGAATTGTGACTTCTGATCACCTGTTGGGTATGACCTTTTTGTTGTGGCCATTGTATTGTCTGTCCTTCTTTGAATTATGACTTCTGATCAACTGTTGGGTATGATCTTTTTGTTGTGGCCATTGTATTGTCTGTCCTTCTTTGAATTGTGACTTCTGATCACCTGTTGGGTATGACCTTTTTGTTGTGGCCATTGTATTGTCTGTCCTTTTTTGAATTGTGACTTCTGATCACCTGTTGGGTATGACCTTTTTGTTGTGGCCATTGTATTGTCTGTCCTTCTTTGAATTATGACTTCTGATCACCTGTTGGGTATGACCTTTTTGTTGTGGCCATTGTATTATCTGTCCTTTGAATTATGACTTCTGATCACCTGTTGGGTATGACATTTTTCTTGTGGCCAATGTATTGTCTGTCCTTCTTTTAATTATGGCTTCTGATCACCTGTTGGGTATCACCTTTTTGTTGTGGCCATTGTATTGTCTGTCCTTCTTTGAATTATGAGTTCTGATCATCCGTTGGGTATGACCTTTTTGTTGTGGCCATTGTATTGTCTGTCCTTCTTTGAATTATGACTTCTACTGATCGATTGTTGGGTATGACCTTTTTGTTGTGACCATTGTATTGTCTGTCCTTCTTTGAATTATGACTTCTGATCACCTGTTGGGTATGACCTTTTTGTTGTGGCCACTGTATTGTCTGTCCTTCTTTGAATTATGACTTCTGCTGATCACCTGTTGGGTATGACCTTTTTGTTGTGACCATTGTATTGTCTGTCCTTCTTTGAATTATGACTTCTGATCACCTGTTGGGTATGACCTTTTTGTTGTGGCCATTATATTGTCTGTCCTTCTTTGAATTATGACTTCTGATCACCTGTTGGGTATGATCTTTTTGTTGTGGCCATTGTATTGTCTGTCCTTCTTTGAATTATGACTTCTGATCACCTGTTGGGTATGACCTTTTTGTTGTGGCCATTTTATTGTCTGTCCCTTTTTGTTGTGGCCATTGTATTGTCTGTCCTTCTTTGAATTATGACTTCTGATCACCTGTTGGGCGTGACCTTTTTGTTGTGGCCATTGTATTGTCTGTCCTTCTTTGAATTATGACTTCTGATCACCTGTTGGGTATGACCTTTTTGTTGTGGCCATTGTATTGTCTGTCCTTCTTTGAATTATGACTTCTGAATGATCACCTGTTGGGTATCTTCAAACTTTCCATATGATAAAACTTTAACCGTGGTTTAGAAATGACAAATGAGAAATATGTACACAGCTAACAATTGTGACCAGTAGGAATTAAAGGAAACTATACCTGAACTAAACGTACCAACTGTCAAACTGATGATTGATTCCCTGAGGTATATGGCCTTTGGTTCCCTAAAATGTAACCAAACAATACTGTAAATCCTTATAATACATAGTTTCAACACTGATACTCGTTATTCTTTTAACTGAGGACCGTTTTTGGTCGTGATCATATATAGTAGTTGGGTTTCTAACCACCTATGAAATCAGTGCCTATCACTACTAAAGTTGTGAGTTTGAATTCCGTTCAGGCCAGGTGTACTCGATACAGCATTATGTGATAAAGTTCGTCAGTGACTTGTGACAGCTCGGTGGTCTTCTTCAGGTAGTCTGGTTTCCTCCACCAATAAAACTTAGCGCCACGATATAATTGAAATATTGTTGAAAATGGCATTAAACACCATACCCCTAACCCACTTCTATTAACTGAGGGAGCTGCATGTTAAATAATGGCATATTTGTAAAAATCACGATAAATTCTGTTACATAAAAAAGTTTTAGTTCATGATGCAGAACGTAAAAAAAAAATACCCGGTATATATAAAATCACTGTTAATGTGCATTATTTTAAACAATAGAATAACAGTAACATTGTGATTAATGTACCATATTTGATCAACAATTACTTACAGCATGATACAACCACAGTAAGTCAACAAAATCTTTCTCCTTCACTAGTTTTACTGAATTACTGATCAGAAAAAGTCAGCACTTAGTAGAACTTGTTTGAAATTAATATAAACATTAAAATGTATCAGATTTATTAAAAATTACACATTTTTTTGGCCTTGGTCCCTTGGAAACAGTGCTACAGCAAATCTGTTGGAAAACAGCAATGGAAAAGTCTGCATACAAATCAGACTTGATAAAAAAAAAGGGTTATTATTTTAGGTGTTAGTCCCCTTTGGCTCCCATTGACCATTTTTATATCTGAAATCATAAGAGATATGTCAAATCTGTTTGAAAAATACAAGCAGGAATTTCATTGGAATCAAAAGTGAAAAATAAGGAGAATTTCATAATTTCATAATTCACCTGAGCTTGAATCTCACATGATCATGAAGAAACCTGCATCTAAGGATGACAATTACACATTTCAATGTGGTTTTTAACTAAGCCTAATTATGCTCTTATATTATTATTCAGTGGGCTGAGCCTGTGTCACTCACCTTTCATTCTGCTTTGAGGAAACTTAATACAGAACCTTCCATAGCTGCTTCACACCACATTTTGGTTCATTTGGCAAGGCAGTTTCAGAGAAGATTTTTAGAAATTAACAAATCTGACACAAGAATTGCCTGTGGCGGCCATGTTTGTTAATGGATCAAAACGAAATGAGCAATCTCTATAGAGGACCTTCCATAGATCAGACCTGTTTACCCCTGATGACATACAGGAGTAGTTTTCTTCCTTGACTGAGAGTAGTTTTAGTCTAATACGCTAGGGGGTTTGAGGGAATTCCCTCACCAAGAAAAGTTTGAAAAATTAGGTATTGTTTCTTGCAATGTATATCATAGTATACAGCTTCTTGTTGAATATGATTGCTTGGTTGTACCTGTGTGTAATATATATAAAGTGTAAGGATTTATAGGCTAGCCAAAAAGCATATGGAACATAATGAAAATTTGTCAACAGTGCAACATGTTAAATTCAACCCTTTTTAACATAAAATTATGTTAATGCATCAATAACTAAAATTTTAGTCAAAACCAGTGTATATATTAGATAGGGTACTTTAACATGTACTCGATAGACATTGAAATGGTTGCGCCATTCGATTATCTCCCTTGCTTGTAGATGTAAACACCACATCTATTAATTCCTTTTATAATTTATTATTCGGAACAAATTTATGCAGTGTATTGACTTTAGAAATAATATAAATACATGTTCAGTTCTCATTAAATAAGAATATTAATTCTACACTACGGTGCAAAAAAATCCAAATAACCAATATTGGGTTTTTAGAGATAACTATTTGAAATTTATTAGTGGTAGGTCTATCACATAAAATATCTGAAAACAGCTTAATAGATCCATAATCGTACATATATTGAGTTAAATGTAAAGATAATTCATTTCTAAATAAGATTATATAATTTCTATTTATTTGCAAACCTTAATTTATGATAAATTTGATTTTTTTCCCCTATACTCTCAACTTTATCGACAAATTTCAAATATGGTGGTTATCACTTCGTCAACGAGATATGAAAAGTCAATCTGACAAGTAGAACACGGTACAAATGTATCCCCCTTTGTTGAGGGTTTGAGACAAATCCAAATTTCCGTGTATTCACGTTTACATCTTTCTCTTATCACTTGCAATGACTTCTTCCAGCTCAGTCCCCTGTTTGGCATGCCGCAATTATTTTTCAGACACATGTTACTTAGATCATCCAAGTGTTTGTAAGGAACACGGATAAACAATTAATTTAAAGCGCTCAAACGATAAAGATTCAGTGTTGCGCTCGGTTATCTTCCATAAGAAACAAAAGTACTTTCTGGCAATTTTTTTTTCAGTTTTGCAACTTGTTGGCGTAGAAATAACTTATGAGTGCGTAGAGCGTAATTTAGGGGTAAAAAATCGTAGAAACTACACTGAAATCGTAGTGGTAAACAGGTCTGCATAGATGCTTCCTACCACGTTTCGGTCAATTTGGCCAAGCTGTTTCAGAGTTGAAGATTTTTAAAAATGGGCCAATCAGAAACAAGAATTGCCTGTGGTGGCCATGTTTGTTAATGGATCGGGACAAAATGTGCAATCTTAAGAGAGGACCTTCTAATGATGCTTCCTACCAAGTTTCATTTAATTTAATTTGGGAAAGCGGTTTCAGAGGAGAAGATTTTTTAGAAATCAACCAATCAGAAACAAGAATGGCCTGTGGTGGCCATGTTTGTTAATGGATTGGAACTAAATGAGCAATTTTTTTTATCTTCCAAGGATGATTCCTACCAAGTTTTGATTTATTTGGCCATGCGGTTTCAGAGGATAAGATTTTTTAGAAATCAACCAATCAGAAACAACAATGGCCTGTGGCAGCCATGTTTGTTAACGGATCGGGACGAGATGAGCAATCTTTACAGAGGACCTTCCATAGATGCTTCCTACCAAGTGTCGGTTCATTTAGCAAAGCAGTTTCAGAGAAGAAGACTTTTAAAAATCGGCCAATCAGAAACAAGAATTGCCTGTTGTGGCCATGTTTGTTAATGGATCGGGAAAAAAATGTGCAATCTTAAGAGAGGATCTTCTATAGATGCTTCCTACCAATTTTCAGTTCATTTAGGAAATCGGTTTCAGAGGAGAAGATTTTTTTTAGGAATCAACCAATCAGACACAAGAATGGCCTGTGGTGGCCATGTTTGTTAATGGATTGGAACTAAAATGAGCAATCTTTATAGAAGACCTTCAAAGGATGCTTCCAACCAGGCTTTGATTCATTTGGCCAAGCAGTTTCAGAGGAGAAGATTTTTTTAGAAATCAACCAATTAGAAACAAGAATGGCTTGTGGCAGCCATGTTTGTTAACGGATCAGAACGAAATGAGCAATCTTTAAAGAGGACCTTCCATAGATGCTTCCTACTAAGTGTCAGTTCATTTGGCCAAGCGGTTTCCGAGGAGAAGATTCTTAAAAATCGGCCAATCAGAAACAAGAATTGCCTGTGGTGGCCATGTTTGTTAATGGATCGGGACAAAATGAGCAATCGTTACAGAGGACCTTCTATAGATGCTTCCTACCAAGTTTCAGTTCATTTGGCCGAGGGGTTTCAGAGGAGAAGATTAAAATGTGATAAGTTAACGGACAACAGACGAAATACAACGGATGCCAAGTGATGGAAAAAGCTCACATTGCCTTTGACAAGGTGAGCTAAAAAAGAAGAGCAGATTCTGACTTGAAATAAGGAAAGATTGGTCAATTTAGGAATTTTCTATTTCTAGTTATGGCGATCGATCATCTTGGATGGATTTTAGATCAATTAGATTCAATGTTAGAACGGGGATACCCAAAATTTGGTTGAAATTGGCTGTCAGAGTAGTTTCAGAGATGTTTTTTTTAAATATGCCATTTTTCCATAATCATAAAATATAAACAAAACTGTAAAATTGACCCAAAAAAACCCTTGATATCTGTTACAAAGCTTCTAATTATGCCCTTACAGTTAAAATTTGAGATGATTCAAACTTCAAATAAAGCTGCTGTGGCCATTTTAAGAATTTTCTATTTTTAGTAATGGTAGCCATCTTGGATGAAGTTTGGAATGGGGACTAAACAAGGACCATTTCTGCAAAGTTTGGTTCATATTGACCAAGTGGTTTCTGGTGAGAAGATTAAAATGTTAGAAGTTAACAACAGACAAAGGATGTCAAGCTCCATGTGATGGAAATAGCTCTGTGACATTTAGCTAAAAAATTGATAAAAAATTGGTTGAAAAATAAACACTCCACATACATAAAAACAGAAAACAACCTTTCAGGCATCTTGGGACAACTGGTTTGGAAAATCAATCCAAACCATTATTCTGTGCCAAGAATTGTAATGTTAAAATTTCAGTAGGTAAGGTCAACTAGAACAAAAGTTATTGCACAGAAATCATTGCGTCTACAGATGGATAATGATCGATAACAACCCATAACATAATATGACCGCAATATTTTTGCAATTGTATATTAATTATCATTGACTTAAAATTAAGTTTTTTACCTGAAGATTTAGGTTGAAGTCTAACATAGTGGAGACTTTCATCAATGAAGCCAAGATAAACTGTTGATGAGTCTTCTGAAATGTCTGGAGAGTTGTATTTGATAAATCGTTCAGGAATGGCAGTTGATAAAACATGAATACGCACATTAAAACAATGACTTACTGCCCTGAGTATAATTTCGTCACCATAAGTTCCAGGTTTACTCATAGAGGCTAAATATGTTGACCATCTACTTTCTCTCTCATTTTCATGCACACTTGATAAAAAGGATGAATATTTTTCACCAGTAGGTGTTGTGCCATTGTTCTTCAAAAATTCAACAATTTTACATCTTAATTCTTTAGACTTTTCCTCTCCAATTTTGCCTTTTAACTTATTGCCCAGTAATTGTAATGCTATTGCATGGAACATGCAGTTCCCATCAGCACAAACATTTTTAACACTAAAACCATGTTTCGCTGCAATCTTCTCAATGTTGGATATATTATTCTACAAAATAAACAATTATTTCTAGCACTTTCTAACTACACCATTGAATTTAGAATATCATTGTCTTCAGACATAATTAAACAGATTACACATTTTCTAAATATATACCATTAAATATTACATTCAAACCTCTCCATGAGGTCACCTCTATTAAACAGTCACCTGAATTAAAAGGTCACCTTTTTCTTGTCCTGTCATAGAAAATTTCATAATAACTGAACTTCTTTCAAGAGGTCACCTGTCTTATAAGACCACTTTTTTTCTTTGTCTCAAAGATGACCTCTAAATACAGGTTTGACTGTAATCATATAACATTCATGTTCGAAATTTTACTATGTAATTTCACATTGTTTTACGACATTCTATTTCATCATGAGCCAGCCGGCTCACTAACACGGTGATCAATCTTCTTATAGGTTAATGGTTATGTGTGTTTAACGACACATTCAGAAATAATTCAGTTATATAGTACTTGTTGATTTTGTTGGTGAAAGAAACTGGAGTACCCGGCAAAAACCACCAACCTGTCACTGAAAAACTTAATAAAATAGAGTTGCATCGAGTACTTTTTACCATGTGCAGTAATCAAATTCACAGTTTTAGTGGTTTTAGGCATTGATTGGAGAGATAAAGGAAATATCACCACCCTACGATCAGGGACATGAAAGCCATAAACTTACTAAAACGCATGGGACAAATAAAAAGTTGTTTTGCCTTTGAAAGCAGTTGAACTTTCATCCTATAATAGTATTCTTCAACAGAACAGCTACACAAGTGTAAAAAATTTATATACATGTAATTTATTTTTAGACTGTCCACACTTTGCTCTGTGTAACACGGGGAACCAATACCTTGGTATATGCCAAAAAGCATTGATATATGGTGGTCACTTTTAAAACCAGAAATGTTCTGATAAATAAACCAACTTAAACCAACACAAAATTCACTAAAATCTAACTATTAGTCTAAATGGCAACCATAAGCATATCACCTGTATTTACAATATATAGACCAGATTTGCAATAGAAATTTACACCTCGTACAGTTTTTCGTAAATATCTGTGACAATCATAGTTTATTTCAAACTGATTCTAATGATATCATGTCAATGCTTGTTTGATTTCTTATTGTTTCCTCAGCAATTTAGTTTCAGTACCATTTGTTATTCATTCTTTACAGCAAACAAACATAATCACAATTTTCTCAAACGAAGAGTTGATTAGTATTGCTTATGTTGTTTAACGCCAAATGGGCAATTTTTCAGCTATATCACAAGTTACATTTCGGGTAGGCATGTCTCTCCATTTGGACACATTATCCTGATTACAGGGCAACCAGACTTTGCTCATACTCTCTAATGAGGTGTTGTTAGACGGGAAGCAGCATGGCTCCAACCGATAATCTACTACACAATAACATGCACACTACATATTACACATGCGAGAATGGATTTCTCATAGCAATGTATTAATGATGTCACCTTACCAAATCCTCGATAAACACACCATCCTTGATATGTTTTGTTCGAAATTGACATCTCATAACATCTAACATCTCTGGCTTTGCCTTCGATGTGACATTGCTCTGAGAAATCAATTCTCGTAAAACAAATCAACTATAGTATGTATTAACATCAGTATTGAAGCTCCCGACACACATTATCACTAGTATCACAGCTCATCCTATCAGAGATACCTTTAAAACTAACATTAGCTACTACGTTTATACTAAATAGGAAAGCAGCTTTAATGTTTCCTCTTAATCACTGTAAACACTATAATCACAATTATAAATCTACCTAAAACTTGGCGAAAGAATTTCGTAATTTTTGTAACGTCGCGATCGTGATCAGAAAACTGTTCTTCTTTTTGACATTTCGACTGGTAACTTGAACTGTAAAAATTACAACCAGATGTTATTTTAAAAATCGGGAACCAGTATGGTTGTTCGTATTTCTCGGACAGAGACGCAAATATTCGTATTTCTCGGACAAATACGTAACTATACCGTCCTTTTTTATGAAGTCAATATGCGATCTTTACCGATCATACGAGAAAACAAATTTACACGTTTGTCATAGTTCAGATACGTTTCTGAACACATAATTTTTTACAACTAGCAAAATTCTGCTAGTTCTAACTTTATTCACTAGCAAAATTAAGGCAAATTGAAATATCAACTAGCAATTTGCCTGCTTGCTAGCATTAATTTCGAGCCCTGTAAGTATGTTGGGAAGATCTTTCTTTTCCTTCATGATGGATGGGTCGACAGATATCTCTAGTGATGAGCAGGAGGCCATTTACATTCATTTTTCAGAGTAGAGATAATTGAAAGGTTTCTGGGAATAGGAACACCAAACAGTACTGTTCAAAAGACCTAGAGAAATTTGTCCTCAAAATGTTTGAAAGTAATAAAATAGATAAAGGTCATTGGTTAGATTTTGATTTTGATGTTTAATGCCATTTTCAGCAATATTTCAGCTATATCATGGAGACCAGTTTTAGTGGTGGAAGAAGTCGGAGAGGACCATGGGCAAACAACTGGTAAACTTTATCATTTGCAGCTGCGAGTCGAGTACACACTTTTTGTAATCTATAACACCTGGCAAGAACTCACGCCATATTGGTGATAGGCTTGTATGAGTTGTTAGGTAACTCACTGAGCCACCCGGGCCATATTAGTTAGATATATCCTTTATTCAATCAGTTTTGGTAAAGTATTGATTTTTGCAGAAAAATTGTCCGGTGAGACAAACTTGAGTTTGGTCAGGTACAAGATTTCAGTTTGTCTGACCGAATGTCAGACAAGAGTCTCAGGAATTTCACCAGGTCTGAGATTTTTTTTTTAATTCTCAGTAAACATTCTATTGACAAATAACATATGAAATTCCCTTAAAGCTTTGGGAGATTTAGAAATGAATTCTTCCAGTTTTATTTCCCATTTTTAGGACAGCTCTATTACCGGAGGGGCCTGGGTGGCTCAATGAGTTAGGTCGTTGGATTACCTAACAACTCATACAAGCCTATCACCAATACGGCATGGGGTCGCGCCCGGCTTTGTAAATTACAAACTAGAGGCTCAGTGGGCTGAGCCTATATTGCTCAACTGTTGGACCAACCAGAAACAAGAATTTCCTATGGCACCCATAGAGGACCTTCAATAGATGTTCCCTACTAAGTTTAAGTTCATTTGGCTAAGCGGTTTCAGAGGAGAAGATTTTTTAGAAATTGACCAACCAGAAACAAGAATTGCCTATGATGGCCATGTTTGTTATCGGATCGGTACTAAATGAATATTCTTTATAGAGGGCCTTCCATAGATGCTTCCTACCAAGATTAGGTTCATTTGACTAAGCGGTTTCAGAGGAGAAGATTAAAAGGTGAAGCCTTTTTCTTTTTAAACTACAAATTTGAAAAAACAGAGTTGCACAACTTCAACGTGTGTGAAATCACAGGTGCAAAGTTTAAATAATTTTGAATGAAAACACAGATATAGATTGCACAAACCATATTCCCTCTTATTGTTTCAGACTGACAGACAGATGGGTCGTGGTTCTTAGACATGGCCTTGCATTTGGTCCAGTAGTTTCAGAAAAGATGATTAAAATTTGTGTGCAACAGACAAAGATGTGGAAAGTAGAGTGTTGAAAATAACTAACATGATCCTTTGCGACAGATGAGCTATGAATGCATCATTATGAGATGAGACCACCACTATCATCTGCTTGTGACATAGATTTCATATATTGTACATTTTCTATGATTTTTTTTTAATAAATTTATCTGGAAATAGATTTTTAGAGCATTTTATTGTATAAGTACCATCTGTATATGATTGGTTAATATGTATTAATTCCACTGAATATTATCAAGGACTATTGTTGAATATTTGGTTCAACATTATCATACATATAGTTAGGTATTGGATTGCCGAGTAAGTTGACATCAGACCTCAAGCCTATATAAGCTACCTCTACTGACTTCGATTCTAGCCTCGTTACCCACATTATGAATATATGAGACAGACAGGGGCCAATGTTTAATAGTTATAAGATAAAAACAATGACAGATCCTGGTCCAAATTAACATAACATACTATATGTACAAACCTGTTCTGTTACAGATACAGGCTTCATTTTTGATATTTTTTCTTTAATAATGTCAACATCTCCTGGTTCTTGACCACAATCTGAATTATGTCTCCCTTTTTCCATTTTATCAAAATTCTCAGGCATTTCATTTTCAGATGATGATGATGAACTGCTGCCTACAGAAGTGTCTGTTGATGAACTGCTGCCTTCAGAAGTGTCCGTTTGTTCTTTTTTGTCTGTATTTTTCATTGTTATATTTGTTTCATCACCACCCTGTATATATAATATAACAAGTCTTACAGATTTACACAGTATTACATAAATAATACATGATTGTACCTTTTACAGTTTTGTTTACTGTTTATTCTTTAGTATCTGTTATTTGGACATTGTTCCTTTGATCTCACAAAGTGATATTATCAGTATCAACAAACTGTCTCAGATACAGTAGGGTTATTGCACTAATATTGAGGAATATTTTCACGAGAATATGATATAATGCGAGAGACAATATTTGTGCAATAACACTTTTATAACATACGTAGTACCAAATATTTCTGTGACAATTACATTTCACCATATTTCTTTGCAATATAATTCCGCCATCTTGTTTATCCGTCATCTGCTTGCATGCAAATGTCATTTTACTCAGAACCTCTCTAGTGTGTACCAAACATTAAGAAGAAAGTATGGAATGCAATATCGGTCAAGATGCAATATTTTTAGTTCATTCTGCAATGCTCTACTTTTTAGGTCTATTTATAAAGGAAGACTAGTAAATTATCGGCAAATATTGCATTTTTATTTTACAAAGAAATCTACATGCATTATTTGATACTATATTATAATGAAAACTATTGGTCAGTAAGACATCAAATACATTATAACATTATCCATGATTTGTACATTTTCACTTTTATCTTTGCAGGCAATATCTATTTTCAAGCAAATAGGGTGATACTAACATTATATCACTGCTTTCTAATGTAACGCTATAATGATGTCACCTTACCAAATCCTCGATAAACAACCATCATTGATATGCTTTGCTCGAAATGGACATCTCATCACATCTCACATCTCAGGGTTCGCCTTCGATGTGACATTGCTCTGAGAAATCGATTCTCACAAAACAAATCAACGATAGGATACATTAACATCAGTGTTGAAGCTTCCGACACACATTATCACTAGTATCACAGCTCATCTTATCAGAGATACCTTTAAAACTAACGTTATTCTGATTGGACGATCAATTTGACTTGACACAAACACTAATGTGATGTTGTGCGAAGATTAGATTAAACTGTCATTAAACAATAATCACTTAATAGTATTCACTCAGTTTCATTCAATACATTTGATCTGTAAATGTTCATAAAACAATCTTGAAAGAGATTTTTAGAGTATTTTATTGTATAAATACCACTCTGTATATAATTGGATTGTTAGAATTTCATAGAGGTAAAAATTCAGTAGCTTGATTTTATAAAGGTCTCTTAGTGGATGTATCTGGATTTGCATTATTATAGAGAATATTGACATTTCTTTTACAGATCTTCTTATTTATTATCATTGACGGTAAAACAACATGTAAAGAATTATGGGTATAAAAATAATAATTATATAACATACTGCTTTGGATTTAATATTGAATAATATTCTTATTTTTTATTGATGCATGTAAAAGATTTGTGTTTTGCAAAGCAATATCATATTTAAATGCAATCAATTCTCACGAAGTACTCACCATGTTAATGGTATCTGCATTAATGTTATTTGCTGTAAAAAAAAAAAGAAGAGATGTCTTTTATTACATAATTATACCCTATATAAGAATGCTGGATTCTGATTGGTTAATAGCCGTGATTATTTTTACAAATTCAGGCCTTGCATTGTGAATTTGCAGAGGTTTTATTTCATGTAGGTGTATTTGCATAAGATTTAACTTTTTTCATGGTATTTGCAAAATCGTATTTGCCGTTTTTACCCTTCACCGAGACGCTTGTAACAAAATTTGTAAAACGTTATCAGTTGTGCGTTTTTTGTAACATCATTCGGTAGAATTAAACAGATACATCATGTTAGGTTCTGAAAACGACAAACAAAAGGTATTATTTATTTAGCCAGTGTTCTAAATAATATTCGGTGTAATTAAACGGATATATCATGTTTGGGGGGGTATTTGCGAAAAATACCAGTCTTGAGAATAAATTTCCCTCGCCGTTCGGCTCGTGAAATTTTTCGTCTCTCGACTGGTATTTTTCGCAAATACCCCTCCCAAACATGATATATCTGTATATTATGTTGTTATTCTTGTACTTTGAAAAATAAAATTCAATATGTTGTGGTCAGTTCATGAATATTCATATCACGAGATTTAATTGTACTTCTCACTTATATAATCCGTGCTTTTAAATACTTACTTATCGAGGCTCGCTATAACCAAGAGACAAGGTGTATTATGTCGATGGAAGATTCTCCTACCCAAAATATTGACGAAAATCAACTGTTGCAAGAAGATTAATAGGTTCTTACACGAGTCCCTATTGAAGATCTGGGATTTCTTCCACGAGTGCGAGAAATTCCGTCTTTACACGAGTGGAGCGTAGCGGAACGAGTGGAAAGACGCTGAATTTCTCTCACGAGTGGAAGAAATCCCAGATCTTCAATAAGGGCGAGTGCAAGTGCCTGTTTCTTCCGTTTCAACTTAAAAACAAAGCATGTCGATTTCATTCATTCATTCGCATGTCAATGTCATGTTTACTACACAAAATATTACAACGCCACGTACGCGTGCAATGCAGTAAATGCAGTAAATTAGGAGAAATCAGTTAAAATTCAGGTAAAATTGATATTTGAAGCTTTTTTAGATCTACTAAGACTACAATTTATATTGCAACAGCAGTCGTAGAATCGGACTATTGATTATACTCGGCCGATTTGATTGGCTAACAATACCATGTAAGACAAGGTCACGTGCGGCTGTCTTTATGGCTTGTCTTACATAGGAAATGCATCAAAACGGAAGAAGAAACTGATCTTTCAACCACAGATGCAGTTTCGTTATTTAATGCATCCTTAAGTGCAGCATTGGAACGGCAGAAAACTGAAATTTTATCTGAATTTCAAAAAACTTTACCCGTAACCAGTCCAGTAAATGCGGACATTTCCGTGAATGTTCAGTCCAGTGGAAACCCATCAACAGCAGCGTACCAGCCAGGTGCTTTCGAATTTAAGCAAGAAGTGACAACAATTAAGTTCTATTTTAACTCTGAACGTATTACCGCTCTCCAAAAGATTGAACTTTTGCTTAAATCATCCAAAACCAGTGACATTGGAGCAGTTATTAAGGCCGAAATAGACAATTTAAATCAGAGAAATACAATTTTGAATATAGCCGACCCTCATGGATGGGATTCTGTACATGAATATTTGGATGATCCTCTTGCTGATAGTGTCGAGGATGCATCTAAGCTACAATCCGCTATCGTCAGGGCCAGCCACAAACGTACCACAACTAAGCTATACAGCAGAGGCGGTAGAGGATTCAACGCCAGGTCATTTTTTCATGGCTTCGGCCAGAGCCATTCAGCGATTCGACGACATCAGTCAGCAAACCGCCTATCAGAAACCCATTAACGATGGATTGTGCTTCTACTGCAAAAGACCAGGACATTTCGCTAAATATTGCTCATTCAAGCCAAGCACAGCCAGTAGTACAAAGCCACAGACAGCCAGCACTTTATTCGCACAATCTCAGCCTCAGTGAAAAAGATAAGTATAATGTTGAGCATGAAATTATGAGTACGAGGGTGAAACATTAACTGTAAAAAACAGGTTAAAAGATCATTTAGAATTTTGGAAAAAAGTATTGAGTCTGTCAGAATTAGTTTTAAGTACTGTTGCATTTGGTTATGTTATTCCTTTCGTTCAAGACCCCCCTTCAATTTGCTTAAAAAATAATAGATCTTCTTTTGACAATTCGAATTTGTTATAAAAACTATTACAGAATTAAAACTTAACGGATGTATTACGGAAGTTTCAGATAAACCTTATGTAGTCAATCCTTTGACTGTCTCCGTTAATGACTCCGGAAAACAAAGATTGGCATTCGATCTCCGGCACATAAATAAGTATGTACAAAAACAAAAAATAAAATTTGAGGGTGTAAATGTAAATGAGGTCAAACAATATGCCAAGAAAGGTAATTACATGGTAAAATTTGATATGTGATCTGGTTATCATCACCTAAATATTCACTCCGAACATCAAAAATATCTTGGATTTTCTTGGGTTATAGAAGGAAAACAAAAGTATTTTATATTTATGGTCTTGCCTTTGGGGCTCTGTTCTGCAGGTCATATTTTTACTAAAGTTGTGCGTACTTTAGTAAATTATTGGAGGACCCAGAGTTTCCCCATAATTGTTTATCTTGATGACGGATGGGCTTGCGATACTCAGAAAAGGTGCACTCGAATGGGGAAAATTGTTTTACAGAATTTATTAGATTCAGGTTTTTTGTTACCAAACATTAGATTGGCTTGGTTTCACATGGAATCTAGAAGACAGTGTTATTGAAGTACCCAAAAAGAAAATTGACAAAATACAGACAAAATATAAAAAATAATTTTGCAACATTGTACTATACTGCAAGAAATTTAGCATCCATGTTGGGTAAAATAATTTCTTTAATCGCAGCCTTTGGTAATATTTGTCAATTAATGACATGTCATTTATGCATGTGTGTATGTGAGAGAAATTCATGGGACATACCTCTTGTTATTTCTACTTCAGTTAGAACAGAATTAAAATTTTGGTTTAAAAATTGCAAGTTAATTCCTAATAAAATGGTTAGTTGACGTGTAGCAAATTTACACGCGGGGAAAACTAGCTGGTAGATATAAAAATAAAACTGATTTCAGCTAAATGTTCTATTGATAAATCCAAATGATAATTTACAAAGCAAATCAGTGTTCACATATGGTAGACCAATATACAAACAAATATAACAATTACGGCAAGTCCAGTATAACAGTAAAATGTTCACATATAATGGTAGTCCAATATAACAATTCACAATACACAACATACGTGCAATGTCCGTACACTATTCAATCAGGATTCCTAATTGATTTTACACTGTTTCGAATCTGAATTTATACAAATGTTCATGACAACGACTTGTTGTTACTCGTAAAATGACATGTTGAAACGTATCCGATTAAATGCAAATTATAACAATATATATGAAATTAACAAAAACTATTAAAACCAAGGATTTATATAGTAGGACATAAATCCTTGTTAAAACTTAATCTCCTTAATTTGACACCTTTGACTTCAAATGACTAATTTGACAATGATAATAGACATATTGAATTAACAAAAAGTTACCGAAATAATCGAATTGATATTGAAAACATTTTAAATAATTTTTGATAAAATTTACCTTACGACATAGTCCTATACAGAGGAAACTAGAACATATAATATTTTCTGAAGCTAGTGCATATGCAGGCGCGGGATTTATTGATGAAAGCATTTTCAAAGTGGCACATTTTATGTTACAGAAGATGAGAAATTAAAAAGTTCTTATTTTACAAAGTTTACATACAGAGTTATTTGGAAAATTAATAAAAATTCATACAGATAACCAAAATGTTGTTCACATTTGTCAGGTCAGAAGTATGAAATCAGACTTGCAAGAACTTGCTTTAAGCATTTATGAAATTTATATTTTCAACAATATTAACATAAAGTTAGAATGGATACCAAGGAATGAGAATATACAGGCAGATTTTTTCAGTAAAATCTTTGATTTTGACGATTGGAGTGTGGCCGACCATATTTTTCAGATGTTGAATAAAAAATGGGGTAATTTTACTTTTGATAGGTTTGCTGATAACAAAAATTGTAAAGTTGACAATTTCAATTCTAAGTTTTGGGTCCCTGGTACAAATGGGGTGGATGCTTTCGCATTTGACTGGTCGTCTGATAACAACTGGATTGTACCCCCAGTTAGCTTAGTTTGTAAAGCTATTAATCACATGTTGTTGTGTAAAGTTAAGAGCGTTTTAGTACTGCCGAAATGGAAATCAGCATTATTTTGGCCAATGGTTTGGAATCATTCAAAGAATTATTTTCACAATTTTGTCAAAGATTTTATTGAATTTTATCGTCCTAAACAATTTTTCACCCAAGGATCTGACAAAGACAGTATTTTTGCAAAGTCTCCATTCATCAGTAATGTTATAGTATTAAAAATCGATTTCTCTTGTTGATTAGGCAGGTAAAGGTAAAATTCTTTACACGGTTGAAAACACAATTTTATTAGATACAATAAGTAAGTTTTATACATGAGATTTCGTGTTGATAATTTTCAAGTAAAAATAAAGCACCTTGTTGGTATTATGCTGTTGTTGTTTTTCATTGAAATATATTATAAACATCTTTGTTTAGTTGAAAGTATGCATCTTGTGCAGTTTGGTATCACTGAGGCATCATATGCTAGTTATACATGAGATGCACCTTGTGCAGTTTGGTATCACTGAGGCATCATTTGCCAGTTATACATGAGATGCACCTTGTGCAGCTTTGATATTATCGAGGCATCATATGCCCGTTGTACTGGAGATGCACCTTGTGCAGTTTTAATTATTAATGAGGCATCATATGCCGCTTAGACTGAAGATGTATCTTGTACAAAAAA
>MJUT01044178.1:37093-47887 GCA_002080005.1 Gigantidas platifrons | reverse complement strand
GGTATTTTTTGTTTTTCTATTAGATTTTGGAACTGTTCCGACAATGTGGTATTTTTTGTTTTTCTATTAGATTTTGGAACTGTTCCGACAATGTGGTATTTTTTGTTTTTCTATTAGATTTTGGAACTGTTCCGACAATGTGGTATTTCTTGTTTTTCTATTAGATTTTGTAATTGTTCCAACATTGTGGTATTTTTTGTTTTTTTTACTGGATTTTGGAATTGTTCCGACAATGTGGTATTTTTCGTTTTTCTATTAGATTTTGGAACTGTTCCGACAGTGTGGTATTTTTTGTTTTTTCTATTAGATTTTAGAACTGTTCTAACAATGTGGTATTTTTTGTTTTTCTATTAGATTTTGGAACTGTTCCGACAATGTGGTATTTTTTGTTTTTCTAATAGATTTTGGAACTGTTCTGACAATGTGGTATTTTTTGTTTTTCTATTAGATTTAGGAACTGTTCCGATAGTGTGGTATTTTTTGTTTTTCTATTAGATTTTGTAACTGTTCCGACAATGTGGTATTTCTTGTTTTTTTTTACTGGATTTTGGAACTGTTCCGACAATGTGGTATTTTTTGTTTTTTTACTGGATTTTGTAACTGTTCCGACAATGTGGTATTTTTTGTTTTTCTAATAGATTTTGGAACTGTTCTGACAATGTGGTATTTTTTGTTTTTCTATTAGATTTAGGAACTGTTCCGATAGTGTGGTATTTTTTGTTTTTCTATTAGATTTTGTAACTGTTCCGACAATGTGGTATTTCTTGGTTTTTTTTACTGGATTTTGGAACTGTTCCGACAATGTGGTATTTTTTGTTTTTTTACTGGATTTTGGAACTGTTCCGACAGTGTGGTATTTCTTGTTTTTCATTTTATAGCAAATACAAAAATGTACATATCATTTCGTCGATTTCTGATTATATTATTTTATTTATGAGTCGTATTCGGTTTGATAAAATTATTAATTATTTTCTGTCTATAGATATTGTTAATCTGGTAGTTCCTGTTTCGTTTTTTAAATGTACATTTGTAGTTTTAAATTGAAGTTAATGTTTTGATATGTAGAAAAATATCATGAAGTCATTTGATCTTCAAGGAATTAATTTATTTGATAATAAGCTTATGATTAGAAGATGGCGGCTGGTAAGGGCGGAGTAGAACTAGCTCTCGTATTATTTGGAATATTTATACGTCTAAAACCATCTGTAGACTTGCAAAGTAACATCAGTTATGTAAAACCAGAAAACCTAGGATTTTATGCAAGTTCAACCATAAACAAAGAGAGTAAATATGACTTTATAATTGAAAAACTCTATCCATCAGCCCTGGTGAACTCGATTACCACTCAAAATGGCCGACCACTAAAAACAAAAACAATACTTGCTCAAAGGAAAAACAAGAACAGTACGAACTATTGTTTCATTTTATATATTTTACTGAGCGGGGATGTCCACTATAACCCAGGACCCATAAAATACCCCTGTACATATTGCAAAAAGCCTACCAAGTGCAACCAAAAAGCTCTACAATGTGATTTCTGTGACGACTGGACACACTTGAAATGTACCAGTTTATCTTTGAACGAATATAATACGTTATCAAGATCTGACGATTGCTATTTTTGCCATCTGTGTGAAGATCGATTGCCAAAATTCACAGAATCCTTTTTTCAAGTATCATGTATGAGGGATTGTAATACTGAATTTGACGAAACCAGCGTTGATAAATCAAAGGCCAAGTTCGAATGGGACCCGGGATCGAACTCGCGTTACTCGGGTTCCATATGAACCACATTGGAAAGTGTTAAAAATAGAAACAATGACGCAATTGAACTTTTGACCTTGTTTCTCTTCTAACCCAGCGTCGACCCAGGGTTATTCGAGATCCAAGATGGCGACAGGAGGAAACGATGCAGAATTGTATGTTTGTATTTTGATCATTTTAGACTTGAATTGTCAAATTTAACATTGATCACATGTTTTTGTTTATTTCAATACTTTTTTATGATTTTGCTTTTGATTGCTGTGTCAATCTCGGATGAGGAAGGGAAAATCATCGTCTTATGGGCCAAATACATTGTATGTACCATGGTACATGTGTTTACGTTTCTACACGGGAGAGACTTTTCAAACTTTTAATGGTCTTAAACAAGCAGAAAATCATACACGATTTGAATCGAGTAAGCAGGAGCATATTAATGTACAATGTACAGATTTTCTACCCCTGTTCGTGGTCAATGATTAATGTTAGATAATTAGTTTGGATTTTGTTTTCTAAAAAAGTACCAACCCAATCAAATGGTCCCTGCCTACAGTATACATTTTTTGTCCTCTGCCGCAACGAGACGGAGGGACTAAGATCGTCGTCCGTCCGTCACACCTACCTTGTGGACGCAACTCCCCTGCAGGCAGAAAGATTGGGTAAATAAGGTAAAATTATTTCATCCTGTCATTGTGCAATTGTTTTTTTTTTAATTTGAAAACATGTATAAATAGATTAGCCTTTTCGTAGATTAAGACCATTTCATGATTTCAACATATTAATATACATGTAAATTGTATTAAATATACCATGTGTAATTGTACATAAATGCTCTAGCCGTGAAATGTTCTCAGTTGACAAAAATACAGAAAAAAATCTTGATTGAAAATGATGCTCATGTATCACATTTACATTTCTGAAATGTCCTTAGGCAACAACAAGGCCATGCTGGGAGTTACTCGAGTTCGCACAACAGCGTCCAAATGGAAAGTTGCGCGCGCATCCAATTAATAGTAGTATGACGTCACCCAACCCAACACCAGGGTTCCTATCGGGTTCCAACCGAACTTGGCCAAACACACCAGAAATCGATACAACTATAAATAACACTTCCGGTGTAAACAACGAGGAGGAAAAATCAGTTTTTTTGAGAGTCTGAGAGAGTCAAGAAAGTTACACCCTAGAAATTTTACCACTGCTTGTATAAACATTAACAGTATACGTAACAAATACGATGAAATCAAGGAACTTTTATCTGACAAGATCGTTGACCTTTTATTTATAGCCGAAACAAAATTAGACCATTCTTTTAATGATAATCTTTTCCAAACTGATGGTTATAAACTATTTCGGCGAGATAGAAACTGTCACGGCGGTGGTATTATGGCACTAGTGAACACCGATTTTCCATCGAGTAGGAAAGGAAATCTGGAATCTGAGAACACGGAGAACATTAGTTTCGAGGTACACATAAACGACAAAAAATGGCTTATCATGGGCAGCTATAAAGCCCCATCAATGTCTGACAATGACTTCTCGATTTTTATTTTTATTAAAAACATTGATGAATGTATTAGATATTATGAAAATATAATTTTATTAGGTGATCTGAACTTTGATATGGTAAACAATCAAAAATGTCAAACTCTAAATGATCTATGTGATGTGTTTAATTTATCGCAACTAATAACAAACCCAACATGTTTTAAGAAAGGTTGTACACCATCACTAGTTGATGTCATTTTAACAAATCAGAAAAATATGTGTTTTAACATTCAGAATATTCCTGCAGGTATTAGTGACTGCCATAATTTGATCTCAGTTACTATGAAAGATAAAGTTCAGTACCAACAACAAAAGAACATATCCTATAGAAGCTATACAAATTTTGATGTAGATATTTTTAACTCCGAATTAAATCAAGTCGCATTCCCAGACATTGAAAATATTGAAACATCTGAGCAAGTAAATAATGCCTACATGCAGTACCAAGATTCCTTCATACATGTACTAAACAAACATGCTCCGGTCAAGACAAGACGACCTAGAAAAAATCCACTTCCCTGTATGAACAGTGAGCTTAGAGGGGCTATATACCATAAACATATGTTGTATACCCAATATACCAAGCAGCGCAATGCTAAAACATGGGAGAAATTTAGACAACAACGAAATTTGGTTACTAAACTGAAAAAGAAATCCATGAAAAATTATTTTTTGGAACGCTGCTCTGGAGGTGCCAAAACTTGTAATTTTTGGACAACTGTTAAACCTTTCTTTTCTAAAAAAATGTAACTCTGGTGAACAGAAAATTATCCTTTGTGAAAACAAGAAAATCATAAATGATGCAAAGGAAGTTTCAGAAAACTTTAACTCTTTTTTCTCTACTGTAGCAGATAAAATTGGGCAAAATGTGGTATATGACCCCTCTACACACCCTAGTATAGTGGAAATAAAAAATCATGTGGATATTGATAACAATTTTAACTTTCAAAATATTACAGCAGAGAGAGTTGAAAAAATTATAAACACTATAAATATCAAAAAAGCTACTGGTGCAGATAACATTCCTGCAAAAGTAGTCAGACAGTGTAAGGTCACAGTAGCTCAGCAGTTATCATCATTGATAAATTTATCTATTAACACTGGCGTATTTCCAGACTCTTTGAAAGTAGCTCAGGTAACTCCCATACACAAGAAAAAGGATCCCCTAAATAAATCAAATTACAGGCCCGTTAGTGTATTACCTATTTTTTCAAAAGTATATGAAAAGGTAATTGAAATACAGTTAGCAGACTATTTTGATAAAATATTCAACCCCTTTTTATGTGCTTTTAGACGTGGCCATGGATGTCAGACCACACTGCTCAGACTTCTGGAAGACTGGCGTGAAGCCCTTGATAAAAACCAATATGTAGCTGCAGTATTGATGGATCTCTCAAAGGCGTTTGACTGCCTACCTCATGACATATTGCTTGACAAATTGTCAGCTTATGGTATATCATCTCATTCGGTCTCTCTTTTGAAATCTTACTTGTCAAATAGAAAACAACAAATTAAAGTTAACAGAGTAGTACTGAATAGTTGGGCTGACATCCATAAAGGAGTGCCCCAAGGATCTATCCTGGGTCCCCTCTTATTTAATGTCTTTATTAATGACATATTTCACTTTATTTCTGATAGCTCCTTGTATAATTATGCAGATGACAATACCCTCTCATTCTGTAATCCAGATTTTGATGCACTTATATCTACTTTGGAGACTGACTCAAATAAACTAATTGAATGGTTCAGAATAAATAAGATGCAGGCAAATCCAGACAAATTTCAGTTTTTGGCTGTAGGCAGAAAAACTTATGACAAAAATCCATCCATTCATATTCAAAATTTTGATCTTACATGTGAAAGTACTGTGAAACTCCTTGGGATCGATATTGATTATCAACTAAATTTTGATGATCATATTAGTACCATATGCAGGAAGGCATCCCAACAACTAAATATTCTCAAACGTTTGGGTTCATATTTGAATAGATTAAATAAGTTAACTATATTTCATACTTTCATACTTAGTAAATTTAACTTTTGCCCTTTGGCCTGGCATTTCTGCACTGATAAAAATTCAAAAAAATTAGAAAAAGTGCAGGAAAGAGCACTCCGTTTTGTATATGAAGACTATAATAGTTCTTATGAGGAATTACTACAAAAAGCTATGGTGCCTTCCTTGCAGATTAGAAGAATGAGAACCATGGCTTTGGAAACATATAAAATAATTAATAAACTTGCACCTGTCTGTCTTCATGATCTTGTCCATATGAAAAACTCCAAATATTCTTTCAGATACAACAACATTTTGGAAATACCACAGATCAAATCCACACGGTACGGTAAAAAATCTTTCAGCTTTGCTGCACCTACATTGTGGAACAGTCTGCCAGATCATTTCAGGACTGAAAATAGCTTTTCTCAATTCAAGAGTCTTTTGCAGTCCTGGAATGGGTCCAAATGTCGCTGTTCTGCATGTAGATGATTATAATTTTGCTTCTGGTTTGCTTATATTATATATTATCATTTAAATTTGTTTAGTTTGGCTTGAAAATTGTTTATTCCTTTTTTTTTTTAGTTAAACAGTGCTGCTTTTACTGATTATGATGGTGCCAGTTTTAAATATTCAGTATTATTTAAAATTTTATCATTATTATTTTTTTTTTTACCTGCTGCTTCTTTTTTAAACTGCTGCTTTATGTTGAAGCATTTGTGTGTGGATCTTGAGCAAAGAGTCCAAAGAGGCGCTTGCCGCGTGGGTTCTTGTTCATATCTATACACAGTCCTCCTTTTTATGCCTGTATGTCTTAGCTTATTTTATTTGGTAACTTTGGTTCGTTTATATTTTTTAATTTTTTATTTAATTATTTAAAAATTTTAAATTTTAAATTTTTTAGTTTAGCTTGAAAATTGTTTTTTCTTTGTTCTTTAGTTAGACAGTGCTGCTTTTACTGTTTATGTTGGTGCCAGTTTTATTTAAGTATTCAGTATTATTTTATTTTTTTACCTGCTGCTTCTTTATTAACTGCTGCTTTATGTTGGAGCAACTGTGTGTGGATCTTGAACAAGAGTCCAAAGAGGCACTTGCCACGTGGGTTTTTGTTCAGATCTATACACAGTCCTCCTTCTTTTTTTTCTGTTTTTTTGTGTTTTTTTTTGCCAGTATGTCTTGGCTTATTTTATGTTGTAACTTTGCATGTGACTTGTGTTGTGTTATTGTTAATGTATATTCGGTAAAAAGCTCCTTAGAGCTTATGTTGTACTGTTTTATTATGTGCCGAATCAAAATAAAGTTTTCTTATCTTATCTTATCTTATCTTATAAGCTAGCACATCCGATTATTTCTTTTCTGTCAAATAAGCAAATCGATATGTCCGGTAATTAATAATAAAAATAATAATAAAGTATTAACCGGAAAATTGAATTAAAAATTGCATGCCTACTTATTTATTGGAGGGATCATGTCTTATTTACGTTAATTGTGTTTGCTTGTGTCATAGTGGTGTCCAATATTTAATTGCTAATACAATCTTACGAGTACGCAACTGACAGAATACTTTTTAACAAGTTGTTGATATCTTCCGAAAAAACTTTTTAAAAATAAGATTAGACGAGTCTTTAAAAATAGCTTAGTACTCAGCAAATGATGACGTAAAAAAATCGAATTACAAACTGTAACCTCGAGCGTCACGTATGAATTGTAAAACACATCCTCAATATGCGGGAGCAGTTGATATATTGCTATTGATGCGTAGCAAATGTAAAGTATCATATGTCATAGAGTCTAGTAGAAAGTTAACAATTGCTATGGAATTAGAGGTAAATGTCTAGAAATGAGGCAGAGGAAGTTGTTTATGTTGTTTCTTTTATCTCAAGTTCTTTGGGGTATATTATTGGAATCCAGTGAGGAAAGTTGGCTATATCAAATGACCACATCTTAGTAAATCTTTAATATTACTATAATGATTAATAGCGCAACGACGACTAAAGCGCAAAATACCTCATTAAAAAGATTATTGCACTAATAACTGGACACACGGATAGAATTTAGATTAAATGACAGTTAAATGTCTGATTAAAAATATCCATACTTTAATGTTTGACTTCATTGCACTTACCGATCACACACTTCTAATGTATGTGTTACAAGAACTATTGTGATCAGGTCGTCAAATGATTCTATGATTGGATTTTCAATAAATCGAGGTAAAATGTCACAATTTTCTTGCTGTATTTGGCATTTTAAATAAGCAAATTTACTTTGAAAGGTAACCTGGGAGCAACTTGTATTACCGAAAGACAACCTCCATTATTGTATTATATGCAATCTATCAAACTTTTTACAAATTCACCTCCTTAGTTCTAGGAAATATAGAATGGCGTTACTATTAGAAATAAACACTGCTTTTCATAAATTTTGACCGCTATATTTTTAACGGTTTGTTCCCGGAACGTCAACTTTCTTAAAATCACATATAGTACATACTGTTGTTTTAGCAATTATAATCTATTAAATTGAGGTTCATTAAGGGTATGTTACCTGAACATCAACTGTCTTAAGATTAAATAGACATTGAGAAAATATCAGAAGGGTTTTCCCCTCCCTCGGACATAGGTGATCTTTAGCCGATTTTACTAATCTGTTTCCGTCTGTTGGTTTTGCTGCTCCCAAAGATAAAACAAATTTAGTGTTCTAATCTTTTGACTTTAAGTGTAGTTAATTAGATATCTACGATTTCATGACGTATTTCTGAGTAGTTTTAGTAAATTACATTATTTAGAAATTGTAAATTTCAAATAAAAAAATATATAATAAACAATGTCAGTGCCGATGCATTTGCTACTAAACAGATGATTCCATCGGATAGTTGTATTCCACCAGCCAAGGTATGGTCTCAGAGGTAGTAATACAAATTAGATGTCCTATTTAGCGTGCATAAAACTAACTGTTATGTGCATATTCAATATTGACAAAACATGAAAGGACTGTACGAACACTATTTCCTAACATGTAAATTATAAATGTCAACAATCGTACTGTTATTATTACATGTATTAGTATAAATACTGAAGTACGACATTTCTGAAATACAAGTTCATTTAGGGATCTTTCTAGAAAAAATTCCAAATTCCCATAGAAATATCGTGGAAAGAGGCAGCATCAATATCCCTAATACACAAATACATGACCGCTCCCTTTTCTAGTTTGGTACAGGTACTTCAATGAAAAGTGGCGGGATTCAGCGCTAGTTTTATAAAAAAAAATGTATTTATCTAATCATTGTTCATGTCGAAAGGTTGCTTATATAGTTACAGGCAATAGTTATCAGCTTAATCATAATTCATAGAACAGAGATACCGAACTTAAACAACATTATGACGACGAACTCGTGTATTGAAATAATTGTTGATAAATACCTGTATTTCTCATTTGTCGTTTGTTAATATTTATAGTAATTTATGAGAAATATAGTGAAAATGTCAGTTAAATAATAATGAAAAAAACATGTATTATATTATATTAAATAATTAATTTGGGTGGGTGGGTGCGTGCGTGCGTGCATGCGTGTGTGTGTACTTTTTTTAAATTCTGCATTGCCTTTGAAGATCCAATTGTGAAGAGATAGTGAGCAGTGACGCCAAGTGAGTATATTTTCAGCTAGTATATTATGGCGAGAACAAATTCCATATCGATAACATAAATGCGAAGGCCGTTTGGAACTACACCAACATGCTTAGTTATATTTTTAAAGTGCCCGCTCACTGAAACAACAGCTCGCGGGTAGGCATGTCGATCACTCGGACACATTATTCTGATTCCGAGGCAACAAGTCTTTGTTCTTTCTCCTTAATGCTACATGCATAGCGAGAAAGTAACAAATATCAATGTTATAGTCTTTGGGTTGATCATGCCGCGTCTTAAGTTCACACTACCGCATTCGAGGTGAACAAACGAATCATTACACCACAGATGTGGTTCAACATATCAAGATGAGGGTTGGGATCCCAATAACCAGCTTAGCCCAGCCACATTGTTGTACGTGTGCCAATAACCAGCTTAGCCCAGCCACATTGTTGTACGTGTGCCAATAACCAGCTTAGCCCAGCCACATTGTTGTACGTGTGCCAATAACCAGCTTAGTCCAGCCACATTGTTGTACGTGTGCCAATAAGGGTAATAACACGATTACCGAACACCGAGCAATCTTCCAAAGGGAAAGGCAAAACAGACAAAATCAGTCAACAATCGGAAAACTGGGAAAACAGAAATGGCCCTGACTTGGTACAGGAATTTCCAAAGAAATGGTGGGTTGAATAAAATTTTACGGCGCCAAACATCCCGCCTCCAGGGCATTAATATCCATCAGCTTATTAGGTGTTCGTTCTTTTTGTTGATATTGATGGAATTGCTGAAGATCACTGTTTAAGCCTTTTTTCATTACAACGTTTCATTTTTCATAGTGGAAATTTCATTTAAGAAGAAAAACAAAACAAAGCAAAAACAAGTCAGAGATTACTTTTTAATTACAAATTTAACTATTGGCATGACAACCTCTTGCTTGAATATTTCTCCAGTAGCCAAGTGTGTTGATATGTTTACAACCTGCCGGTCCTCCGTTGTGCATTCGAGCGTAACTCTCGCAATTATGTGCACATCCATAATGGTTTATGTATCTGGCCATATACTGTTGGATGCACCGGGAGGCGCAATGTTTATCTTTGGAACAAGCATCCAAGCCTAGTAAAATAAAAATGACAACATTCTAGTAGACATCTTATTATTATTTATCTTTGGAAATATACCACAATTTTTAACAGATTAATTAGAGTGAAACCTGTTTAAACCGAACCTTGGATATCACGAATCCTGTATAAACCTAACTTTAAATAAAGTCTCATTATAGGAAATCTTTATTACTTAATCTTTATAAATTGAACACCAGTGTATTTCGAACACATAAATTGGTTCCAAGGAGTTCGGTTTAGACAGGTTTTACTGTATAAGAAAACGTATACAGCATTTATATAGTAAAATGTTCAACCTATGTTGAAACTAAACCAAAAATAGTAGCGACATAAAAATTAACTAACAGATTAATTAATATTGCCATTTGATTATCAATCAATGAATGGTTCCCATATTATAGTTAGTACAATATTTTTAAAACTTACATATAACCGGCCCAACCTCTTACATCAGAAAAGACCCATGTCATATGACCGGCCCAACCTCTTACATCAGAAAAGACCCATGTCATATGACCGGCCCAACCTCTTACATCAGAAAAGACCCATGTCATATGACCGGCCCAACCTCTTACATCAGAAAAGACCCATGTCATATGACCGGCCCAACCTCTTACATCAGAAATGACCCATGTCACATGACCGGCCCAACCTCTTACATCAGAAAACACCCATGTCATATGACCGGCCCAACCTCTTACATCAGAAAACACCCATGTCATATGACCGGCCCAACCTCTT
>MJUT01044178.1:25013-36428 GCA_002080005.1 Gigantidas platifrons | reverse complement strand
ACCGGCCCAACCTCTTACATCAGGAAAGACCCATGTCATATGACCGGCCCAACCTCTTACATCAGGAAAGACCCATGTCATATGTTGTCTTTAAGATAATTCTGTTTTATGCATGTTGCTATTGTCGTTTAGTTGGAATTTAAATATCCATGATCTTATATTTCACAAAAACTGTTTGTTATGATCAAGTTCTATAGGAGGGCTCACGTCTTATTTACGTTATTTGTGTTTGTTAGGTTCGTCTTTACATTCAGTTGTTTGTAGGAGGGCTCACGTCTTATTTACGTTATTTGTGTTTGTTCGCGTATAATGGTGTCCAACACATATTGTGTTGTGTTTTTGTTTCGCTGTTCTTCGTCCTGTGTACCCTTTGTTGTCCGTTTCTCTGGAGTGTCCATTTTCGGTTGCCTCCGGTATTCTCTGACGTTTATTTATCTATCAGCAATAAAGTATTCAAATTGTTTTCTTCTCTTTGTTTACTTTTATATGCAATGTAGTGTTCTGTCAAAAAAACCCCTATTATGTCTAAATTGAAGTAGTAGTTTGTACGAACTTTCGGTAAAACCTCAATAAATACATATTTTCATACCTGTAATAAGATTAGTATCGCATATTTGTCACAAAATGGAACGAGTAAACGACTAATTATGTCATTCCACGTGTCACTCTACATTATTCGTATATCTTAGCCAAAACATAATTGCAGGATCTGCCTACCCTTCCGGAGCACCTGATTTCACACCCCTCTCCCGTTTTAGCTTTCTGAATAGTGTTTAGTGTTTTGTAGATCATTGTTTACGGTTTCTGATTACCACTTTGATATCTTCAGACATTTTTGTTGGTTTATTATTTAAATAAAAGAAAGAAATAATATATGTTGTTAAGTATGGGGTAAAATATTGGTCATCTGTATTATCCCCTAAACTGGGCGCACTAGAAACACAATTGATTGGAATGATAATATAAAATGGTCTGCTAGGTTTTCACTTAAAAGAAAAACATATACACATAAATCTTTAACATTTTCGACTATGTGGAAATGGAGATGGTATCAAATAGCTGAGTTGTGTTGATTGTCTTCCTTGTTTTCTTTCTGTGTGTTGTGCCCGCTATTTCCCTGTGTACTTGGAATGTCCATGCTTAATTACTCCTTCGGTTTTATTTTGCATCATGTTTAACAGCTAGGTAAAGTTAATTTAGCGAAGAACGTAGGTACTGATTACTAAACAAATAATCTAAATCGACTTACTGGAACCTGGTTTACCACAATCCTCCCAGTATACCTGTTTTATTTGGAAGTATCCACAAGAGGGTGAATTCATATCCCACCTACAATCTATGGGATGACAATTCGATTCCAACTGAAATAGCAAAGACCTAACTGATATGTAGGTATAAATACAAAATGGTACAATCTTCCTGGATTCTACAACTTAAAAACAATATTAAAAAAAAACGTAGATATCAAATTTAGTGCGCACGACACGTTTCTGGAATAACCTTCATCAGGTATGCTCAAAATCTACACGACACGTTTCTGGAATAACCTTCATCGTGTACGCTCAAAATCGAAATGTGTACAAATTTGATGAATAGATATTTCATTTTGTCTTACTGTCTCATGTTCCAAAATGGGCTTTTATTGGGCACCGGAGGAGATAAGAATATCTCTATTGGTGAGTTATTAGTAGTCGTGTGTATCATCAGCTCAGTAGTCAGTGTTCCGGGACTAACATTGTTTATTATTAAAATTTACAGTTCATAAATAATGTAATTATTATCAAAAATAAGGTTCCACTCTCTCAGGCATAGGTGACCATAGCTGATTTTGACTATCCTGTTTAGACCCTTTGAATTTCTTTCTACCAAAGACTTAAATCATTTGACTTCCCTATCCTTTGACCATGAGCTTACAAAATGTATTGTGAAGTCATTTCTGGATAGATTTTAACAAATTTTTACAGGAAAACATTCAAAATTGTTTATATTTTGAATGTTTATTTGCTCATTATGTTTATATGAGTGGTTTTTATTTGTGCATAATATAAACAGGATTGTTAATTTTCAGGATTTGTTTTTAGTTGAAATATATAGGAAAATCAAATTCAATTTTTATTTGTTATGTTTAAATTATGTACAAATAAAAACCACTCATATAAACATAATGACCAAAATAAACAATCAAAATATAGACAATTCTAAATGTTTTGGTGTAAAATTTGTTAAAATCTATCCAGAAATTAAAAAAATATGGGTTTGGTTGATTATATAGAGGTTTTTTTTTACTGTTGCAATACTTTTGGCACCATACTGTTACCTGATAAAGATTATTCCAGAAACTCATCGTGCGTATTAAATTAGATATCTACGTTTTTTTTTATTGCTGTTTAGTTTAAATAAATCTGATTTTGTTTCTATTAATAAATAGTGTATTACCTATATACCATTTTTTTTGTATAATTATTCTTCTTTTATTTCCCTTTGTCATATGATTACTTAATAATTGTTTATAAATGACTAAATAAAGCACTTTATTTCTTTCTTTCTTTCAATATTTTCACCTCGGTCATTAGAGGGTTATCGTTCTTTATTTGACCCAAAAAAAAAAGATCCAATCGTTTTATACTATAATTACTTAAATATTGTTAGATGAATCATCTTAAAATGTGTACAGATAAATAATCACATTTTCATTTTTGTGTGTGGTGTTTTCATGTTCTTAGTCCGATTTAACTGGTGTAACAGGATTGGAAGGATAACAAGTTGCTCTGTCGAAATATAACTAGTGGAAAAAATAGTGTATCTCTTGAGTAATGCTTCATAATATGTAAAATAAATAAATAATGTTAGTTTTTTTTATATGATCAACGTCTGAATCTGTTTTCTCATTTGTTTTCTTTTTTCCGCATTAAATCTATTTTACTGTTTATGTATAACTTCAGAAGTTCCCGAGAATTACTTACATTTAATATACAACAATACAATACTACAAATTTACAATTTGAAAAGTTACAATTTTTTTATAATATTGTGTACGAGCAAATGGTAGGTGCATCAAGTCATTTGGAAAGTGCAAATTATATAAATAATTAAGAAAAAAAAATTCTGAAGTACTTGTCAGTATATAATACTACTTACATTACAAATACATTGTAAACAATGTTGAGAAACCAGACCTACAACAATGTACAATGGTGTTAGTATATATATATGTATTCTTTCAGTGAATGCATATTAACATTTTCAATAGAAAGTCATCCATCGTAATTTGAGTTTATGGTTACAATCAATGTCTACATGACTTATCACAGGATGTGGAACAAAATCAACACAGCGGGTGCAATAAGTGGAGCAAGAACTGATTACCCTTCCGAGTCATCTGTGTGCAGCACCTGTTTTAGTGAGGTGTGTGTTACTTCATCTTTAGATCTTTGTATAGTGTTTTGTTTCAACCATTGTTGGATCTTTCGTCTTTTTTTACGTTGTATTGTTTATCTTTCGATTACGGCTTCGTTTTTATATTTATTTTTCAATTTTTCTTTTGATATTAGGAGTTTTAAATATTCCTATGATAAGCCATATTAGTTTATAGTTGTGAGTTGGGATGATGAATGAACGATTTGATTTGATTTTGATTTTTGGTGTTTTAACGGCACTTTCAACACTATTTCAGCTATATCATGGCGACCAGTTTTAGTGGTGGGAGAAGCCGGAGAGAACCACTGGTAAACTTTATCACTTGCGGCTGCGAGTTGAGTGCACCCTTTTTGTAATTTACAAAGCCGGGCGCGAACCCACGCCGTATTGGTGCTAGGCTTGTATGAGTTGTTAGATCCAACGATCTAACTCACTGAGCCACCCGGGCCCCTTCAAAGCATTAGAATACTCTTCATGAACGAAGATGATTATTCAGGTTAGACAAGAAAAGTTTGAATATATCAATGGGGTAATAAGAAGCCGTAAATAGAAGAACAGACAATCCAATGACCAAAAACAAAACACAACACATAAAGATATAGATTGAGCAACACGAACATAACCAAAAATGGGGGTTGGACATAGATGCTCCGGAAGGGTAGGTACTTCCTGCTACAGATTTAGCAACCGTCGTGTTACCCTTGCTACAAACCCGGTGATAGTCATAAATGAGGAAATTACCGAGGAGTGTTTACGACAAACGGAACATTATCTATGATTTCACAACTAAATGTCTACTTAGGTATCCATTTTGTATGTTTCACTTAAGGTTAGTGAGAAACGAACGTAAAATATTTGCAATCCACCAAAACGCTGAAGAGTCTCTTGATCTTTTTTCTTCATTGTAAAGTACCCGGCATATTAAATTATGTAATAAAAGAAATCCTATACTATGCAAACTTTAGGCATATAAACGAAAGAATCACAACGTGGAAAATGCACTCAAGAAACTGATGAGTACACAGTAATCTTATGAAACATCTATAATTAAAACAAAGCTATTATTTAGATCATTGCCTCCTAAATAATATCTACGTTTCTATTGTTTAGGTATTAAAGTGAGTGAGTAATTTTTGTTCAACGCCAAGTGAGCAATGTTTTTGCTATATGATTGACGTTATTTTTGATTCAATGATGATGCTATTCTCTTTGCAATCACGGCATATTTTAATTTGATAGTGCAAGCCTAAAGAAACAGCAGTCTACCCGGGTATGCATGTCACTCAACTCACATTAGCCAGATTCCGTGTGAACCGATGTTTACCCTTGCTGCATGTTTAGCGGACAAGCAGCAAATTCCAGTGTTATTGTCTTTGTTTTGATTCGACCACGCTCTCCCGTGCTCGAAGCGAGCATGTTAATCATTACACCACCGACCGATTCATATCTGTGATATCTTGGTTCATTGATTGTTTATACAAATTGCATGTAAAATGAATTTTCTGTTTGACTCATCGTAATATTTTTTAAATATTGAAATGATATTAATACTATATAATATATAGTCAACGAGTACTCGATGATTCGAGTATCACTCGGAAGGTCCGAGTATCGAGTACAAAATGTGTACTCGATTACTCGGCGTTTTTGGGGGGTTTTTTCTTTTTTTTTTCATGTTTATGAGATTTCTGTCCCCCAGTAAAACAATTTGCTTTTGACAATCTCCCCAAATATAAGTATTTTTATAGAGATAAATAAATTTATGGCAAGTTGGGATGATGACTGGGTTAGAACAATTAGGTCTCTAGTACAAGGTCGGATTCACAAACTCAAAAATTGTGTTAATAGTCGACCTAAGTCTGTATTTAAAGACCAAGAAGCTGTTGAGTGTCTTTCCTCTCTTCATGACAAATATGTTATCGTTCCTGCGGACAAGGCTTCCAACAACATTGTGTTTGTATGTAAATCATATTACTACGAATGCCTAATCAGGGAATTAGGCATAAATAACAACACCTCTGGTAATACCACATACAAACCAACTTCGTTCGACAAAGATGAAATCCTAGCTAACCACAGATCCTTCATGACCTCTTTAAACATTCCCTCTGGTGAAGAGTCTGAGGACATACCCTATTTGTATTGGATACCTAAACTCCATAAGACACCATACAAAGAAAGGTACATAGCGGGATCATCAACTTGTTCGACGAAAGAATTGTCTATTCACCTCACAAAGATTCTGTCTGCAGTAAAAGAGGGACAACATAAATATTGTGAAACTGTTTACTCGCGTAGTGGCATAAATCACATGTGGATTTGGAAAAACTCGAAAGATCTTTTGGATAACCTTAAATCAAGATCTTTCTCTCAAGTATCCTCCATCAAAACTTTTGATTTTTCAACTCTATATACCACCCTACCGCATGACAAATTAAAAACCCGCTTAAAAGAAACAATCCACAAAGCTTTCAGTCATAGAAACGATGGCTCAAAATTTGTTTACAATTCCACATATTTTTCTAACAGAATTCAAAAAGGAAAAACATGCTACTCCGAAGAACAAGTGATCAGTATGATGGAATTCCTCATCGATAACATATTTGTCTCCTTTGGAGGTACATTGTTTCAGCAGGTCGTCGGCATACCAATGGGTACGAATTGTGCCCCTCTTCTAGCCGATTTATTTTTATACTCATATGAGTCGGAGTTTCTTCAAAAACTTGTTAAAGATAAGAAGATTCATGAAGCTAGAGCCTTTAATTTCACATACAGGTATATTGATGACGTTTTATCTATCAATAATTCTAGATTTGCAGAATTTCTTCCATTGATATATCCTCCAGAGCTGGAAATTAAAGAGACCACAGATACAGCTTCATCAGCATCATTTTTGGACTTATACCTCGAATTTGACGACAGTGGTCAACTCAGTACTAAAATTTATGATAAACGAGACGACTTCAATTTTAAAATCATAAATTTTCCTAATATGTGCAGCAATATACCAGCTTCTCCTGCATATGGTGTTTACATCTCGCAATTGATTCATTATGCAAGAGCCAGTAGCAATTATTCTGATTTCTTGAAGCGTCATCTTTGTCTGAAAAACAGGCTACTGGACCAGGGCTATAAAAAGATTCGCCTTATTCGATTTCTTAAAAAGTTTATATTCCGATATCAAGATCTTGTCGAAATATATTCTGTCTCTGCAGATACAATAGTAAAAGATACATTTTCATATAGTGAAAATGTATAAAGATAAGGATTTGGTATACAATGTCAAAAATATTTTTTGTGAATGTGTGACGTAAAAATGCTTTTGACATATACGGTCGTAATTAAAATACTTCAAAGGACTCATAGTTGATGGTGATGGTTCAGGAGATATATTAGATACTGAGTTTGGTACTATTTGACTGCTATTTTGCCTGTTTTTTCCAGTATTGTTGTAAATGCTGTTTTAGTGACAACGGGAACCTTTGAACCGTAATGGAAGCGAGAGGTTGGCGCCGTAAAATCTGATTCAATCCACCATTTCTTTAGAAATGCCTGTACCAAGTCAGGACCATTGCGGTTTTCCAGTTACCCGGTTGTTGACTGATTTTGTCTGTTTATTGATATTTGAGTTTTGAATTTCCCTTTGGAAGATTGCTCTGTGTTCGGTAATTTTGTTATTACCCTTATTTATCCAATGGAAGAAGGGAGGTAATTCCTACAATCTTGCTAAAAATTTCATAAAATGAACAGAGTTAGCTCCCATGTAATAAAAGTTATACAATCATCACAATGACTGCGATTGCGCGGAAATATCTGACCTAAATCATTTACCATTATATGTTGTTTCAGCAACAGCAAATATATGTGGACAAGTTTTAAATGGTGGCAATGATTATGCTTTTCTCCTAATGGCCGACTTCTAGTGTAGTTAGATCTCTGTGCAGAAGGTAAGGTATTCTGGTAATGTCTATGTTGTAATTGTACCTCTTGATTAGGTTGTTGTTTATAAATAAGCGGTTGTCCAATGAAATGTTGTGTTGTCCTATGTGTCGTCCGGTTGATATTACCATTTTCTTTATTGTTCAGTATTATTTCGGTCTGTCCTGCATCAACGGATCGCTCAGGTTCACTTCCTGTATCTATTTTTGGGTTGTCATCAAAAAGTTTGATCTTGTCAAGCTGCCTCTCCATTTCGTCCATTACGATAGTTGATAGTTTTGTATGGAGTTTTCCTAATTTCTGGTCGAGCTGTTGTTTCATTGTAGAGAAAACATCTTCATTTTTGTGTGATGGTTCACCTATGTTTGGTGCATATGGCATAGCTATATCATTGTTGGTTTCCATCCTTCTTTTGAGCATTTTCACAGTTTGTTCCAGTTCAAAATTCCTTGCTTCCAGCTGTTGACACCTTGTTTCTAGCATAATTTTCTCATTTTTGAATTCCTGTAACGCTTTTTCTTTCATTTTTAGCTGGTCTTCTACTTTTTTGATTTTTATTTCACTCGTCCGTAGGTCACATAATTTGACTCTTACTGGGTCACCCAAGTTTTGTTGTATTCTAGGTTTCCTAGGTTTAGGTATGGGTTTAATCTTGGGTGTCTCTGACACTACCGTTGGCGTTCCAATAGACACTGTATTTTCATGTTTGATGCTCATGTCTTCTTGTTGTTTTATTTCTTCTTGTACTATTGAGCAGGCTATGCATACAGGTGTTTCATTTATTTCAGACAGACACTTGCTATGACAATTGCTGTTACAAAAGTTACATATGTCCCAGTCTATACCATTTATTCTATTGTCACATACAGCACAGTTCTGAATATGTGTAGGTGGATTTGGTGTTTCTTCACTTACATTGTTTAATTTCATTAATTCTGTTTCTTCGTCCAGAAGTTGTTGGGCTTGGGTACGATCCTGATTGTCCTCCAGAACCAAAATATTCATATTTGCTTCTCTACATATTTTACATTCATAATGTTCACCTGCCTTCGAATTTTCAGCTACATATACCTCATGCTCTGATAACTTTTGGCATTTGTAATGTATCCAATGGTTTCCCGTATTGCAGAATGTACTTCTGGTTCTGCATTTTTTGTGGCATTTAATGCATGTTGTATCGTCTTCTATACTTAATAGTTGTTTTGCATTGTTTTCCTGAGGCAAGTTGTTGTTTAGTAGATTTTGAAGTTGACTTCCAAGTTTTTGGTTCAAGCACTCTATATTCAGTCCTTTAATGCCTTGTTGGCGTAGGTCTTGGATGACAATTTTATGTATGGCAGATAAATTTTTGTGCATAAACTGATTAGTTCCATTTCCGTTGATTAATAGCCGGCTGGTTGTATTATATATATTGACCGTATAGCTGATGTTTCCCAGTGTAACTTTAATTGTATGTTGTACTACTGCTGATTGGGTTTTATTAGTTGTTTTCGTGATGTTTATCTGCCCTTTAGATTTGAGGAATGTTTCGAAATAACTCAGAGTTGCGATTCTAATGAGTTCAAAGGTTACTGCATCTGCTGTAATGACAATTCCTCCATTTTTAAATTTGTACTCTATATTTGTGTTTCTCTTAGTGACCTCAAGTTTTTTTTTGTAACGCCTTTGTGATATTCAATTTATAATTGTGAACGCTTGCTTCTTTATTAATATCAATTCCATTGCATGGTACGTTGGTTGGCAATAATTTCAAAGACATGGTAATATTTGAAGAATTCACTAAACTCAATACAAGAATATATTCATAACATAACAAGTCGTGTTCTGAAGTTGAAAATGCCTCCTATTAAATCTGCAGTTTGGTCATACTGACCATACTGGCCATAGTGACCCTCATTCAAGCGACATTTTTTTAGTTTGTTTACTTTGTAATGATTGATTTAATGGACCATTTATTCCGTTATCCTACTGTATTGTTTTTTTTTGTTTTTTTTAAACACAAATAATTTGTATTGCACTAAATTGCTGTTAACAATTCACTAGATATACAGCTTTTACCTAGTATCCCTATTTGTTAATCACTAAATAGCAAGGGATTTACTATTTAGTGAAGCTTATTTCAAAATAAATAATGTTAGTATACAACATTACATTTTAAATATAATTTATAGTATATATTGTAATTATGAATATTTAACTAAATCTATAATGATTATCTATGGTGATTTCACATGCTTTTTGTTTTGACCGTATCCGGTATTGTTAGCTGTTTCCCGAAGACTAATTTATTATCAATTTGTAAATATGTTGATTCTAATTTGCTTTAATTAAATAATTAAAACTTGTAAAGAAATAAACACGATATATGCATGATGATATTCAACAAGTTTAATAATAAAAAAAGTTGGTCGATTTCACAGTTTGTATACAGATTTGTTAAAATTGTCTCAAGTGTTGTGGTCTTATTGAGTTGGGAGTAGTGTTAATTTCCATAGTTTAGACTCACTGTTTTGAGGGGTTTGAAGTTACATTTTATTGGTACACTACATTTGCATAAAATATGTCGATTTTAACTTGCTTTAATTAAATAATTAAAACTTGTATATTGTCCTTATACTGTTATAGAAAGAAATACACACGATATATTGATCAACAAGTTTAGTAATATTTTTGGTCGATTTCACAGTTTGTATACAGATTTGTTAAAATTGTATGGTCTCAATTGTTGTGGTCTTACTGAGCTGGGAGTAGGTTAATTCCCGTAGTTTAGACTCGTTGCTTTGAGGAATTTGAAGTTACATTTTATTGGTACATTACACTTATATAAAATCCACGAGTAATCGAGTACTCGCGAGTATTAACGTAGAGTACTTGAGTATCAATTTATACAAATTTTGACATCCCTACTATATATAGATGCCTTTTTTTTTTTTTTTTTTTTTTTTTTTATCAAATACGATACCAGAACATAAGAGGTGTACTCGATACAAGATTATGAGGTGATAAAGTTTGTCAGTGACCTGCGACAGGTCGGTGGTTTTCTCCGGGTCCTCCGGTTTCCTCCCGCAATGAAACTGATCGCCACGATCAGTGGCGTTAAATACGATAACCCTAACCCTAACTCCGAACATTATATTGTTCTTACCTGAGGCATATGTAGCTCTCTGTGTACGTACAGAAGAATTGTCACTACAGTTTGATGATGTTGAAACAGACAGGAAACTTCCGGCAATCCAAGCATGCTGTTAAGAATACAGTAAAGACATGTGAAATATGTAGGTACATTTCACTAGGATTTATCGATTGTGGATAGTAACGTGCCAATGTAATGAACAAAATGTCAGCTTTCATCCTACATGATACATGAAAGAACTATTTTGTCAAAAGTTATCCTTGTAGGGAATGAAAGTATTATGTCGATACACATGAAGCCAAAAGAAAAAGAAAATCAAAGATAGTAAGCTAGAACCGACAACACTCCCTAATAAAATTAAGCAAATAATAACCAGGCTGTTTGAAAAAGCTCCTCTTCCATACTAAACCGACCACAAAAATAATATATATAATTCTAATCACATAGTGGCCGCCTAGATAGAAAAACAGAATGATCACAACATTAATGAACGGCATATTGTTTTAATTGATCGCATACGTCCTCTGTGAAACGTATAACACAGGAACTATTTACCCTTCCGGAGTACATGAGTTCACCCGTGGTTTTTGTGTTGCTCGATCTTCAGTTTTTTGTGTGGTATTTTGTAGATTGTTATTCGTCCTTTTATTCCTTTGACCTTGCCCTTCTTTGATTTACTACATATGATCACTCATTTGGTATCTTCAAGCGTTTCTCCCTCCATGGTAGCGTTGAAGATTGTGTAGTTCATATACATTGCCTTTGATACCTCCATGGTAGCGTTGAAGATTGTGTAGTTCATATACATTGCCTTTGATTCCTCCTTGGTAGCGTTGAAGATTGTGTAGTTCATATACATTGCCTTTGATTCCTTCTTGGTAGCGTTGAAGATTGTGTAGTTCATATACATTGCCTTTGATTCCTCC
>MJUT01044168.1:30124-45652 GCA_002080005.1 Gigantidas platifrons | reverse complement strand
CAAACAGTACATACATGGAGTACTACATTGATTGTTCCCATCATACGGCAGCCTCTACTACAAGCTGATAATGGAGAACAACGATGTTAAACAAACAGTACATACATGGAGTACTACATTGATTGTTCCCATCATACAAATATGAGACATACATTGTTTCAAAATATCAGCTGGCTACCTAATTATTTCTAAACACATGTTTAAACAAATAAATAGGTCCGAAATGCTTCTGGTCTAGTAGTTCACCAAGGGAACAATCACACACACCATCACCACTAACCCCTATCTCTCATTCCTTTCGTCATTCTCTGGTTTTGTTCAATCTATGCATATTATGTAAGAAACATTTATATACATGCATGCTCTATCAAATAGTGTTGTATCTTACTGTATATAGGAGAAGACTTTACAAGTTTGTTTAACTTGTGTCTTATCCTTTTTGCACATTTGAGCAAATAAAATATGTTTAAACTTTAAACTAATCACCTTAACTATACACCATCATCATTTAAAACATCATTTAAGAAGGTAATGCCATTGACAATTAATAGGGGCCGTCATGGTCGTGATCGTATGGTGGTTGGATTTACAACTATCGGTGCACTCAGTGCCTATAATCACTAAAGGTATGAGTTCGATCCTAGTTTAAGACGGTGTACACGAGACAACATTATGTGATAAAGTTTATCATTGACTTTCGACAGGTTGGTGGTTTTCTCCGGTTTCCTCCACAAATAAAACTGATCACTACGATATAGCTGAAATATTGTTGAAAGTGACGTAACACCATAAAACTAACACATACCTTAACAATATATGAAAAATACAAAGATGTTAATAAATGCACTTGAAAAATAAGTCAATATCAGAATTCTAATATTGATTGTTGTCTCTCGTCCAACAGTCACACTAGGATATTCCATATTGAGCATAGCACATATTACATGTAGTTATACACAGTATGTTGTCTGCTTAAATGCCACTGTACCAAGCTGTATATCAAATTCAATCATATTAGTATTAGAAGTTGAATCAAGAAATAAATCATGGAAACCAGAATGTGTTTGGAGTTTTAACATGGATTGGCGGATATTAGTATTTTATCCAGAGCCAGAAGCAAGGGATAACATTTACTGATATCCGCCAATCCATATTAAAACTCTAAGCACATTCTGGCTTCCATGATTTATTTAGATTCTGATATGTCTAAGAGTACAAATACGGTAGTATACTTTGATTAGAAGAGTTAATTTATGCATACGCTTGCGGAAAATGTTGCACACAATTTATATAACTTGAATAATACTGCGCCCTCTATCAGCATTATTCGGGTCACAATTTATGCTGCCAATGGAAACGTCAGTCACATTCATCGGCACATGTGCTAATGAGATAATACGAAGAAATAATTCTGTTTTTTTAACAAAGGGAAAGAGTGAGGTCATGTTAGAATTAGATTTAGATAGAAATACAGTGAAGCTCAAAGAGGTGATTTTCTTTTAAATCATATAAAATAATGTATTTTACGAATCCGGATGTGCTGTTTTCCTTATATAAGGGTCAAAATTATTTACTTCTTATGCTGTTGTTTAAATATATTTACATTTTATTTCGAATATGCTTAGATCTAGGTTATCGTTACCTACCTTCATATGTTGAAACATAAATGTCATTCACATCTATTTATAAAACATATTAGGAATAAGACTGCTCACTTGGTGTGTACTCTAGCTATGCATATAAACGAATTGATGTGTAATAGTTATACCACGGTTTTCCGTGTTAAACGGTTAAACAATCGAACGGGAAGCTTGATATTGTCACATAAGTGACCGAGCTACTGACGAATGTTCCCATCTGCTAATGTATCTAAAACGTAGGTGGATTCGGCCATAAACTCTCTCCTTAGAATGACTAGATACAAAATACAAATTAAAAGAAACGTTTGTTCATCAAAAGAAACAAAAGGAATTAAAGTGTAAGTGTTAAACTAGTATACTCTTGTTTTACAAAGATAACATTTTATCATGTTTCCCCTCCCTCGAATACACACTAGTTTTGACATTTGTGGTGTGGACATAGTTTTTAATATTGCACCAATTCACAAGAGGAAATATTGGAAGAACAACACAAGAGGTAGACCACAACAGATAAATTCCCCATAACTAATATTGTTCTCAGTTTATAATTGTTTGGTGTCATGCATGTCGTTTGTATATTTTCATAACCTTATGGCAATAATAATAAAAACGTAGATATCTAATTTAGTGCGCACGACACATTTCTGTATTAACCTTCATCATGTACGTTCATAATCTACAGATTGGAAAGACAAATAATTTAAACGTCTTTGAGAGCAAGAAATCTAAATGATTGTTTAATGACTTGTAATGTATCTGGCTTACAATCTTTTACCTTTAAGATACCTCATGAAGTTTATTCCAGAAATGCTTCGTGTAAATTAAATTAGATGTCTACTTGTCCTCAGTGAAAGAGCAAATCAATTATACTAATATTCCAGATTAACATTTGAACATTGAATTACTTCCCTTTGATTGTATGATATTTAACTAATCATATATACACTAAGAAGAAATAGTATAATGCTTCAGGTAGTAGAATTTGTACTGGTTTAACGTACCCTACCATGCTCTACTTTAAATAAAATATTGATCACTTTGCGCAAACGTCAATTAAATATAAGTCTCGATTAAACCTCAAGCTATAAGTTAATTTCATGTACGAACCAAGTGTTAATTAAGTTTTAATTGACCATTAGAGTTAATTTATAATTGTACAGCCTACTCCTCAATGCTATACTTCTACTATGTATCAATCAATTTAGTATTCGTTGTGTTTGGCGTTTAAATCATCTTAAGGAATTTTTAACATGCCACATTATGTTGGTTACCATTAATTACATCCAGTTTATTTTGTCTGTCGTCATCGACCGTTAGCTATTAATTACATTCAGTTTATTTTGTCTGTCGTCAGCGTCCGATAGCTATTAATTACATCCAGTTTATTTTGTCTGTCGTCAGCGTCCGATAGCTATTAATTGCATCCAGTTTATTTTGTCTGTCGTCAGCGTCCGATAGCTATTAATTACATCCAGTTTATTTTGTCTGTCGTCATCGACCGTTAGCTATTAATTGCATTCAGTTCATTTTGTCTGTCGTCAGCGTCCGTTAGCCATTAATTACATTCAGTTTATTTTGTCTGTCCGTCAGCGTCAGTTATCTGTTAATTACATTCAGTCGATGTTGTCTGTCGTCAGCGTCCATTAGCCATTAATTACATTCAGTTTATTTTGTCTGTCCGTCAGCATCAGTTATCTGTTAATTACATTCAGTCTACGGTGTCTGTCGTCAGCGCCCGTTAGCCGTTAATTACATTCAGTTTATTTTGTCTGTCGTCAGCGTCAGTTATCAGTTAATTACATTCAGTCTATGGTGTCTGTCGTCAGCGCCCGTTAGCCGTTAATTACATTAAGCTTATTTGTCTGTCGTCAGCGTTAGCTAGCCATTTATTACATTTGGTTTATTTTGTTTGTCGTCAGCGTCCGTTAGCTATTGATTGCATTCAGTTCAGTTTGCCTGTCGTCAGCGTCCGTCAGGCATTAATTACATTCCGTTTATTTTGTCTGTCCGTCAGCGACAGTTATCTGTTAATTACATTCAGTCGATGTTGTCTGTCGTCAGCATCCTTTAACCATTAATTACATTCAGTTTATTTTGTCTCTCGTCAGCGCCCGTTAGCTATTAAATGCATCAAGTTAATTTTGTCTGTCGTCAGCGTCCGTTAGCTATTAATTACATTCAGTTTATTTTGTCTGTCGTCAGCATTCGTTAGCTATTATTTACATTCAGTTTATTTTGTCTGTTGTCAGTGTCCGTTCGCTATTAATTATATTCATTATTTTTGTTTGTCGCCAGGATCATATTGCAGTTGTTTCACCAGAAAGCAGTGGTCTTACTGAAATCACACATGTATTACATATTACTTGATGGTCAACATCATTACGTTGTTCTTGTGAATTTTAGTCTATTCAAGAATTCATCACAATTACTAGGGGCCTATTATGATGATTTCTAGTAGGTTGCACCTGCAAATATGTTCTTCCCAAAAATCACAGGAAGAATACAATTGTAACTTGTTAGGAATAGTCTTTATTGATGACCATCTGGAAAATTTGTGTGGTTATTTTTTGTTAATCAGAAATCCAAGATTGCCTCACTACAGGACACAAGAAAAAATATGAAATACTTTCTGTGAAACAACAAAATTTTATTGAACCCAAAATATCCATTGTACATAAATATACACTGAATTATTGTTTATAAAGTGTCTGTTTTCATATGAATCAGACATATAAGCTATTCTGACTGCATGACAAAGTTTGACCAAGGACAAGGAGGAAATTGTTTATAACTTCTGAAAAAAAAAATCAAAATAATTAGTCGTCCTAGAAAAATCTAAGCGAATTGAACCATATGAGTACATAATTGATTGGGTGATACTTTAAAAGTGTACCTTTAATTGAATTAGAAAACTCAGATGGCCACTATTTAAGATAATAGTCCATGGAAACAAAATGCAATGTAAATCACAGTGGTTTCAAAGATAAAAACAGCTTAGCTATTTTTTTCATGCAGTTCTCTGCTAATTATTATGTATACAATATTTTGGGCGGAACTTACAATTAAATATTTCCTTAATTAATTTCACTGTTTTGTCTGTAGACATAATCCCCCTCTCCTTGCCAATCTTTTTCGTTACTCCTATAAGTCAGAGTTTATGCCAAAAATGCTTACCATAGCAACAAATTACAGAAACTAAAGCTTTTAATCTCACTTGCAGGTATTTGATGATGTCATGTCAATTAAGAGTTTAAACTTTGCTGGATTTCATTAATATACTCCTAAAGAACTTGGGTTAAAGAAACAACAGAAACTGCCTCAATTTTTGACAATTACCTCAAATTTACACCAGTGATCAACTTTCTACCATACTTCATGACAACAAAGACAACTGCGCCCATTACGTTTATATTTCACAAATCATAGCAACGCTGGAGCTTACAGTTTGTATTCTCACTTCATGACGTCACTGTATTCTGACTGGTGAAGTTTATTAAAGAATCGTCTCATCCTATAGTTTGAAAAGCTTTTCAGAAGATATCAAATTTAATGAAGGTGTGTGCAAGCCATTCTATGCAATCAGGATTTAACAAGTGTATATAAAGACACGTTAGAGAATACAGAAGGGGTAATCAAAATGGACAATCGAAAGAAACTGGCAACATATTGTATACAAGACGACGAAAAACAAAGCAAAAACACAAGACGTGTTGGACATCGTTTTATGTAAACAAACACAAATAGCGTAAATATGACATTCCCCTCCTACAAACAACTTGAAGTAAAGACGAACGGAACATCGTTAATAAACTAATCTACTGACAAATGTGTAGGTGTGTCACCACTTGTAGAGGTTTCTCATGTTAACATGTATGGTAACATCACACTAAAAGTTTGACATATTCCACAGAACAAGACTGGATTGTTCGTCTGTGTCTAAGATGTCAAATTCACTAGAAAATAATTAGGTATCATTATATGTCTGTAGTAGCTTTTGCTTAACATTTTATGGTCGCTAGAATTGATGGTTGGTTTTGTTTTGTTTTGTTTATGGTGTTTAATGTTTAATGACTCAAATTATCGCATATTTCCTCTGGAATACTAGTAATTCAAAAATAAAGGGGGTGGGGTGGGGGTTATTATTGTAGTGAGTGTGTTGAGACACACTCATATGGCGGGATCTGGCAAGATTTGGGCCCACGATTATTTCCGTTATTCTACGTCGGATCATATTATATTATAACTTTTCTGCGTTACCACAGGAAGTTGGTGCAATGCAATCTCATGTCCACCACGAGGGGTCGGTTCTGAACTGGTTCCAGTTTGAGCTTACCAGGTTAATTGCTTAAATTACAAATAAGTATTGATTTCCTTCACTCCCTTGAATGTAGGGTAACCAAGGGGTGATGCGAATATGATACGTCATATGTGGAGAGCGTGTACCTCGTTCTTTCTTGTTTTAACTAAGGGGAATTTTTGGCATCCTTTGTTACCAAAGGTGCGCAGATTTGTCCAAATCTCATTAATCGGCATTCTGTTAATCTTGCCAGATCTTGCCGTCTTTAAATGTGCACTGTGGCCGTTTATCTTCCATATTATTCTTCTTATTTTATTCCTGCATTTACGAATTGATTCTTTGATTAATAAGGTTTATCATTTTAAAAAGATAAACCCTTTCCCGGGTCCGGCCCCAAAACTTTATGCATCATGTGACGATATTTCCATCCTTTAAAAAACTGAATTGAAAAACCAGGTCGAAAATGTTTAAACCTTCCCCCCTCCCCTCTTTTCTACCAACAATTTCTTCTGCTGTTTTATTAATTGTTCAGGTCGACCGGAGTAAATTTAAGGGAAATTATATGGATTTACACATGTGGATTTGACAGCAAATATATATATGGACTTTGGCGTTTTGTCGGCGTTTGGCGGATCAGCCGGAGGAAGCTTGGTGTGCATTTTTCAGATGGACAGTTGTAACTGGTGTGATGCCTTGATCAAGGAATTCAGTCCAGAATGTAAATTAGCAGACGTAATTAACAATTGTGCTTTCATTTAGCGTCAGAATTTTTATATTATTTTCCCAAATTGGTCAGGAGTAATAAACTATAGCTACCGTGTTTTATTTTCATAATGACTGACAATTCGCCATAGACAAATGAAATCAGAATGATCTTTTTAAGAATTTGTCAAATCCGTCGTTATTGATTGTACTTTATTTGTCTAAGCTTTTTCATATTTGTGTTATTTTCAAATATATATTGTAATTTAAAATAAATTGTCTTGTCACAGTTGCCTGATTGGCGGGATCTGGCAAGATTTGAGGTCACGTATTCTACGTCGGATCATATTATAGTATAACTTTTCTGCGTTACCGCAGAAAGTTGGGGCAAGGCCATCTCATGTCCACCACGAGGGGTCGGTTCTGAACTGGTTCCAGTTTGAGCTTACCAGGTTAATTGCTTAAATTACAAATAAATATTGATTTCTTCACTCCCTTGAATGTAAGGTAACCAAGGGGTGATGCGAATATGAGACGTCGTATGTGGAGAGCGTGTACCTCGTTCTTTCTTGTTCTATCCAAGGGGAATTTTTGGCATCCTTTGATACCAAAGGTGCGCAGATTTGTCCAAATTTCATTAATCGGCATTATGTTAATCTTGTCAGATCTTCCACATAATTCTTCTTATTTTATGCCAGCATTTACGAATTGATTCTTTGATTAATTCACCAATATCAATAAAATGAACAATCACCCTCACCTCAACTCATTGAACACAACAAAACAACCAAGACTTGAGACAGGCACAAACATGTGGAGGTGTTAGACCGGTTAATGTGATACAAACCCAATTTCAAGGTTGGTTTTACAGAGCACAATTTATTTCTTAAACTTGCAACTTTATATGAACGTATAATCAAATATTTTATCTACTGTATATCTGATATGAACAAATTCATCAATCTGTAGATTTCAATATAAAACTAGGTGCACTATGTGAAATAATACCTCTGAAAGGAAAGATAACTGTGTCTACATTTCAACACTGCAAACTTTAAAAAAGGTAAAATTGTGCATAAGATGACTGACATTTTCAGTCAAACTATATTTCCAAATCACTTCAGAATACTTAGAAAAATAACTTCATTACGCTATGTTCCTGTCTTATAAATACTTACTTAATTATTTGAACCAAGTAAGCAGCTAGAGGGAAGATCCATTAATTATCACAAACGTGACATCAAAATGAGTCACAGAGAACTGTTAAATGTTGCTAAAATCATCTGACTACAGGAAAAACAAGAATATCATTTTGAATTATATTTTATTTACAGCTACTTATTCATGATAAATCTCAAGTTTATGATTTGTATATATTTGTACACGATCTATACGTCTAGAGATATTTTGAGCTGGAATGCTTTGTTTTCTCTGTTGCATACAAGTATTTTATTTTCCTTTTTATCACAACACATTGCTATTGGACTTGAAATCTGATATACCTCTTTTGATGAATTTCCATCTGGTGATATTACCACTATGTTTCCAGATTTTTCACCAACCACAAACACGAAACCATGGTTATCGAAGACAACACCACGCGGGGAGCGTAAAACTGAAGTGTCTTCAAATCTCCAGATTGATTTTCCATTCATATCACAACAGCTCACGGTTTCTGTGCTACACGTGTAAAACAATGTACTTCCGTCACAGGAAATATATGAAAATCGATCTATATCTTCTGTTGGAACCAAGAGTTGATTTGTTTTGTTCTGCAAGTCAAACCGTCGAATGCCTTCCTTACCACTACAATAGTAAAGTTTACCATCACAGTGAGTAATTCCATAGCATATATAATCGTTCTCAATTGTGTGTAATATTTTGTGTGTGTCAATATTAAAGATACTTATACATCTACCAGTAGAAACAGCTGTCGTATTTGTATCGATACTGGTTATATCGTAGAATGATGCAAAAGATAACGAAGTGCAATCAATCGGCAGAACGGTGCGAATGAAATTACAATGACTGTCATTCAACGTCACACGATCTGTGTAACTACTTTGATTGTACTCAGAGAAAAGTACTTCCCCGTTATCTAAGATAGTACAGCCGCTGATAATGTTAGATGGGTATTTAACTTTCACGTCAATTTCTTTTAAAAGTTTTAACTTGATTCTATCGTTTGTTCTTCTCGTTAGCGGTCCTACGATTTGTGCTTGTTTTTCCTTTTCTTTGACATAAGCGACATCACTTTTCATATCATCGACACCAACGTCACCAATAGATGTCATCTTAATAATTTCATCAATTCTTGCAGTAAATATAATAGTTTTACGATTGAATTTGCCCTCGCTGCCTAATTTTTCAACCTTTTTTTCTTCATCGTTTGCTTTAGTGATCAAATGAGGTAAACTTAAAAAAGTTTGTACATCAGACGCATGCGCTTTTATTTTGGTAAATTCCAATGTAATATCTGACGTCTTATTTTCTATTTCAGTCAAACTGCTTTTTACGTCACCTAATTGTAAAGTGACGCCATCAACAGTCGTATTTATACTTCTGATCAATGTCTCTTGCAACTGATCGAGGTGGTCATTTAAAGATTTTCGTATTTTGTGAATTTGTTCACATATTTCTTTTCGTTGAGTTTGAATTTCCTCTATATTCTTTTCTTTGTCATATGTAATTATTCTTACGAAAGAACCCAGTTCTTTGAGAGTTTGTTCTAGATCCAACATAGCAGGTGATGATTTGACATTCGGGGTGAAATCTTTTATCGAGCAACACCAGAGCATTCCTTATGTGAGGTTAGAGAGCACCTAATACATCATGGACGGTTATTTAGAGGACAGAACAAATCAAGTTTTTCATCATGATCTGCGCAATGATAGTTCAATGTTTGGACAACAGTTGGTAATTTATTGTAATCCTCTAATGACATGGTTGAATGAGCCTTAAATAACTTTGAAGATCTATGGTGTTTTAGACAATAGGAACACAAAAAATCATCACATTCGGAACACCAAACCATTGCTTTAATTGGTGAAGGGTCGCAGAATGAGCAAAACCTTTCATCAGGCTGGTTCGATGTTGCCATACTTTCAATCTAAAATGTAATAATTCTACAATTACTTTTGCTATATTCAAGATGTGCTAAATATACCCAGTAATAGAAACTGGATAGGTGGCATAATCGCTAGCGTATTCGCCTCGAGTACAGTAGATCGTGGGTTCGAGTCCCGGTCGCGTCAAACCAAAGAATATAAATTTGGTATTTGTTGCTTCTCCGCTAAGCACACAGCAATAAGGACAAAGAGCAAAACCTGGTTAGCTCGAAATCAGGATAATGTGTCCGAGTGGGTCATGCAACATATATATCGGCGGACTGTTGTTTCAGTGAGCTAGCACTATACAAATTCAACTCAGCGTGTTGATCTAGTACAAAGAGGCGGTCTTCATCATCATCTCATTGAAAATTAACTTGTTATCGCCATGATATAGCTGAAAAATTGCTGAATTGGCATTACAAAGCAATCATTCACTCACTCACTTAAGTGTAATAGACTCTCATGTAAGCAAATAGACGTACACTGTCAGATAATATAAAATTAATTTGTTTAATTAGAAACGGTATAGTAAGACACATTTTTCTGGCCTGTTTCGCAGCGAATGCAGATACATTTTATATTTAACTAAGATGTAGTGACAGTGTGCTTATCATTCTATTTCAAAGTCCAAACTAATTTTTAAATTGTCTGAAAAGAGTAGAAACAAGCGTTGTTCCAATCGTTTTCAGTAATGTCTCTGTTACGCTCGTTCTATACTGTTACTGTTACTGTTTCGCGACGTCGCTCTACATGAATCAGGTATCAGTAAAGCTTTAGTTAATAGATCCATGACTTAATAACACCGATGTTTAATTTGAACCCTTTATTTGACCTACAAATCACACAATTGCAGCACAATATACAGATACAGTGTATTTTCATAATCGATATTTACATGTAGTTATGCTACCTCAAGTTTGGTTGTTTTTCGTTTTATATGCTAGATAAATACTATTGGTTGATTGTAGTTCAGATAAATACTATTGGTTGACTCTTCAGATAAATACTAATGGTTGACTGTTCAGTTAAATACTATTGGTTGACTGTAGTTCAGATAAATACTATTGGTTGATTGTAGTTCAGATAAATACTATTGGTTGACTGTTCAGATAAATATTATTGGTTGACTGTTCAGATACATACTAATGGTTGACTGTAGTTCAGATAAATACTATTGGTTGATTGTAGTCCAGATAACATTGTAGCTCGAGTTACATCGTAGAATACACTTGATTTAGTATGAACGGGATGATTAGATCAGGAAAGTATTAAAATGACATCTAATGGAGATGATAGCCTAATTATGTGAAAACTACTGCACCTTCATTCAGAAACTTGTTATTTGTGCTAAGGTGAACAACAAAACCATACTGTCGGAGGAGTTCAAATCTCCAATAGAAAAATCGTACAAAGAATCAAAATGGATATTCCTAATTTAGCACACAAATACATGATCATTTTCTAAGCTTGGGACATACATTTCAATAACAAATGGCGCGGTAAAGGTAGTTATAAACCTCCCATCCTAGTGAAATGATGCGCTGATGAAAGTGTTTTCCAAATGTGAGTAAAATGTCAACCCTCACTTATGGACAGGAAATTATAAAGAAACATTATGCTGTGATTTGTGACATATTTTTTTCTATCTCATTCGGGTAAAGGTCGGCAAATGATATACACTTTTATTCGTTTTCTAAGGGCACATGAAATACACACGTATTATTTTGGGTGGTAAAATAATGATAAATATTACCTAAACATGTATTTTAATAGAAAATTTATTCAATGTGTTTTAAATGCTACTTTTGTAATTTAATATTTAGTTTATGGATCACTACATACCATGTATATATAATCAATCACAGGTAACTCTACCTAGCCAGGTAATGTTGTACTGATAGTACTATAATTAACTAAACAAAAACAAATTATACTCGTTTCCAGCCCTCGTAGTGAGATCAAAATACAAAATAAAAATGTAAACAATGAAGGTGATAATGTAAGCGTACTTTCTTTCCGGTGTGTAGAATGTCCGGGTACGTAAATACCCTAGTGTATTTCTACCTTACACTAGTGTGTTTAATCCGTCAGAATAAATACACTAGTGTATGTCTATCATGGAATTTCTACCCTAGTGTGTTTTATCCAAAAGGAAAGAATACACTGGTGGAAAGAATTCACTGTTACAATAACACATCTTGATCTCATTTATTCATTTTCATTTATATTTTATACATTGGACAAGTATGATACAGTTTGTCTGACGTAAACAAAGGTAACACACAGGGTATTATAAAGAAAGTACATCATTCTGTAGAAACACAATAATAAATCATTATCGTGTCAGACTAATTGTTTTAATTGAAATTATTATAAATGTAAACATTTTGGAACTAAATGTAATAAAAATTACCTGATTTTGTCTTGGTTCAATCAAAATGTTCTCAACTCAAGAAGGTAGTTCTTCAAAGCAGCTATGCACAACAAGTCACGTGATCATATTGATTATTGTTGTTACACGTGACAACATTCAGAGTTGGATGTTCGTCGTTCACGTCCATAGACTTTTCATGTTTCAATCTTATTCTCAGAGACCAGTGATCCGATTGTAGGCCCGTTTATATGTAATAACATTCCAGCAGCACCTTCATATGAAGTATACATCTCTCAGATAATCCGATATTCCAGAGCTTGTGGTTCTTATCACGATTTGCTGTATAGAGGACTGCTACTAACATGGTAGCTACTGACACATGGGTTCCTTGCGGTATAGTTGAAGTCATCAGTTCGAACGTTTTAAGGTCGCCACCATGACTTGGTTAACCGTTACGGAATATATGTGTCACAAAAGACCACGCATATGTTCCGTTTTTCTTACTCACATTCCAGCCTTTCCCCATTCATGACTTATAGCCGGGTTTGTTACAAGAGTAATACGACGGGCACCACAGGTGGAGCAGGACCTGCTTACCATTCCATAGCATCTGAGTTGCCCCTCGGTTTTCAGAGTGGTGCATGTTGCTCGACCATTAGTTTTCTGTGTAGTTTTTTTGAGATCATTGTTTATCATTTATCTATTGGGTATTGTTCGTTTCCTGTCCTTCTTCCATTTACTGTTACTGATTACCCCCCTTTGGTATCTTCAAACTTTTCTTTGAATAATATAACATAGAAGCGGGACATTATTCTTTATTTTACAATATATTTCAAAATATTGATAAATACATGGATGCTATTTTTTAAATAAACATCATACACATGTCACTTTTGTGATGAAAATCGTCATAATAGTATTGCAATAAAAAGTCGTAAGAAGAGTTTGGAGATAGCAAAAGGGTAATCAGAATTCGTATATCGAAGAAGAATAGACAACACAATGACAACAATTAAGTAATAATCTGATCACAGAAGGCAAGGTTTTAACAGCTACATAGTGAATATTACGGCATTAAACACATGGCAATTCTTTTTATATGATATTATATATATTGCAAGTAACAATTGTGAATTCTTTGAACAAAGGTCAACAATCAAAATAATTTATTTTATATTCTTAGCTTGTTAGTCTGATAGCACCGATGATTAATTGACCCGATTTTTGCATTGTTGATTTTCAGGATCTCAATAAACCGAAGCGATTATTTTATATATGTATTTGTTTGCTTCAGTTTGGTAGCTGGAGATCTAAATGTCAAGAGAGAGGATGGAATTATAGTAATAGGTTTAGCCCACCGCTATTTTCTGCCTGTATCTAGCCAGGGCCTAGATATCCATTGACTTCAGTCGTCGTCATTTTTGTATTTAAATCATTGAGGCTTGTTTGGTTATATTGTAGACAATCATTGTTGATGCTCATTAATTCACAATGACGACATTTTGGGCTTTCCAATTGAGGTAGGTAATACATGACTGAATAAGTAATGTAGTTGACAAATTAATTACCCCATTTGGTAAGTAATATTTTTTAAAAGAGATATCATATGTTGTCATCATCATTAACAGATTGAGCCAGCTAGGTGTAAAATGTAGACATGTAAATTAATATAATATAAGTTGACCGTGACAGTGGTATTATGAAAAGAAAGTTTTAACAGTAATGGTCGACTCTACCAACCGATATCAAGAACAATAATCTACTTTTAAAATCCATGAACAAAAAACAGTCCAAACCATATGTTGATGGAAATCCAGTTCCTTTCTTGAGAGAGGTAAGATAAGTCACGGGGTCGGTTAACATGGTTAATGGGATCCAATCCCTTTTCCCTTGATAATTAGATCATATATAAACAAACTCACACATCACTAGAGGCAAGCACGCTAACCGTTGCATCATAGAGGAGGTTGAAACCATGATCTGCTGCACTCTAGACAAACACGCTACCCGTACCATCATAGACCAGGTTGAAACCATGATCTACTGCACTCTAGACAAACACACTACCCGTACCATCATAGAGGAGGTTGAAACTATGATCTGCTGCACTCTATACAAGCACGCTACCAGTACCATCATAGACGAGGTTAAAACCATAATATATTGCATTCTATACAAGCACGCTAACCGTAACACCACAAAGGATGATATATTAACAATCTACTGCACACGAAGCAGGCATCCACACCATTACACTACAGAGTAATATACCCCACAATCTTCTACACTGACCTGGAGGCAAGCACACTAACCGTTACAACACAACCACTGTCATGTGATGGTGCTACAACTGTATGGTGGTCCTAAAGGTAGTATGACAAAACACGGTGTCTTGTGACAGGTCTACAACTGTATAGTGGTCATAAAGTTGGTGTGACAAAACACGGTGTCTTGTGACGATACTACATCTGCATGGTGGTCATTAAGTTAGTAAGATTAAACACAGTGTCCTGTGACGGTTCTACACCTGTATGGTAGTCATAAAGTTAGCATGACTAAACACAGTGTCTTGTGACGGGTCTACAACTGTAGAGTGGTACTAACGTTAATATGACTAATCACATTGTCTTGTGACAGTTCTACAACTGTAAGGTGGTCCTAGGTTTAGCCTGACAAAATAATGTGTCTTATGATTTCTGTGTCTAATATGAAAAATGTATGACGGTCTACCATCACAAACACGGTATCTTGTGATGGTTCTACAACTGATTAGTGGTCCTAAGGTTAGTATGACAAAGCACGATGTATTGTTACGGTTCTACAGGTGTATGGTTGCCATAAAGTTAGTATGACAAACCATGGTGACGTATGACGGTTCTAAAACTGTGTGGTTGTCATTAGGTCAGTATGACAAAACACAGTGTCTTGTGACGGTTCTACAACTGTATGGATGCCATTCAGTTAGTATAACAAAACACAGTGTCTTGTGACGGTTCTACAACTGTATGGATGCCATTCAGTTAGTATAACAAAACACGATGTCTTGTGACGGTTCTACAACTGAATGGTTGTCATAAAGTTAGTATGACAAAATACTATGTCTTGTGACGGTTCTACAACTGAATGGTTGTCATTAAGTTAGTATGACAAAATACTATGTCTTGTGACGGTTCTACGACTGTGCTGTTGTCATTAAGTTAGAATGACAAAACACAGTGTCTTGTGACGGTTCTAAAACTGTATGGTTGTCATTAAGTTAGCATGACAAAACACGGTGTCTTATGACGGTTATACAACTGTATGGTTGCCATTAAGTTAATATGACAAAACACGGTGTCTTGTGATGGCTCTAAAACTGTATGCTTGCCATTAAGTTAGTATGACAAAACACGGTGCATCGTGACG
>MJUT01044164.1:1376256-1387011 GCA_002080005.1 Gigantidas platifrons | reverse complement strand
CTCTTTTCCACTATTCGCGGTTCCAACTTTTTTATTTATTGATTTTACATAATCTATAAGGCGACTGTTCGTATCTTTCAGACTGTCAAGTTGATTTGACAGATTCTGGTTTTTTGCTAGCTAAACCCCTTTAAGACATATTTCTTCCTGTAAACTATTATGTAAATCAGAACACTTTTTTTCAAATTCTATGTTGTCGCTTTTAGACTTTTGTAAACTAAAATTTATTTGTTTTACGTTTTCTAACTCATCTGAGAATATTGCGATCTTGTGCACATTACTATCAAAAGCAATTCGCTTCCTCCCTGTCAATTTGCTATTTGATAGCAAAACTTTAATAGTCTTACTTGAAAGTCTCTCTGCGAATTTTAACTCAAATGATTGTAATTGGGAATTTAAAATATCTATATATTTAAAATCGGGGTATTTGTCCTTTGCTTTGGAGAGCTCCTTGAAAAAGAAGCTTGTAATTGAAAATGTGAGAGCTAAATCTGGATTGTTACTAAAATTTTTGTTTAATTTTGGAGAATGCTCGCCAAGTGATAATCTTGACTCAAATTTAATTTTCTCTAATTCTGACAAATTTGACAACATGGTGACAATACATTTACAGTGACAAAGAGTTTTTCTATATGCAAATTCCGTCTGTAGCTGATGTCATAAGAAGTTTCTCAACTGGCGTGGACAATTCCTTGATGTTCCCATTTACATTCATATATGACTTCCTGATGTGTATTTTTAAATGGAGCCTTACTGGAAAGGAAAGTTTTGTGCCTCTTTTCTCTTCAGCTTATAATGCCACGAGTTCGAGAGCGGTAGCATTGAAAAGTCTTCTTTATGCAAGATGTGTATGGATTGCACCCCAAAGCAAAATCTGAATAGATCAGTATCAAAATCTAACACACTACGGTTACCATTGGAGGAAAGGCGCTGTTGGACTGCTCTCTCCAGATTCTGAGCTACATATTGTAAACGCTCATACGTGATTTCCGGCTGGTCATATGTTCTAATTATTTCTGGTCTTAAATGTGACTTAGGTTCCCATGAGGACTCAGATATATGGTAACCTCTCCACTTTACTAAGTAAAAAAAAAGAAATTTAATGAATTTCTCGTGTTTAGAAAATATACTTTAAACCCATGCATCGGAGGTGGGACTGACAACCTGGCAGACGAAACTACAGAGGAACCGCATGCAGATCCAGATCAAACTTAAGATTTGTGTGTAAAAAATGGTATGTACAAATTTAATTTAGTTTTATTTATGAGAGTTTCAAAATACAAAGGGTATCGAACAACACAATTTGCCATAGTTATATATTATTATGAAATATTAAAGTAGCTATGATTTTGATTGATATGTGGCTTCCTTCAAGTTCTCTACCTTTACTTACCGCAAGAATTTTGGGGGGGGGGGGGTGTCATGAAAAGTACCGCCATTAAGCCGCCACGATCATAGTTTGTAAATCTTAAAAAATACACAAAAGGTTTCAACCGCTTATATTTCAAAAGTTGTTTTATCGCATGTAATTGAATTCTAAAACGTGCCTTATGGAGACCTCTAGTTTGTTAGTTTTTAGCTCATTAGTAGATGCAGCTACGTCTTCCTGGCATTTTCTCCATAACTTCCCTTTCTCATAGTATATGGATAAAATAACGTGCATGCACTGAGTGATAAACTCAATTTGCGACCACAAAATCCACGATTGACGTCATCAAAGCAACTGTAATGCCCTTATTTTTGCCGCATGTACTGATATTTTAATTGAAAGACGCCTTTAGCACCAATCCCTATGTTTTCTTTTATCTTTCTTTTCAGAAGCAGGCTGTAGCAGTTGGCCGGACAATATTCTACCCTCGCAGGATAGTGACCTATCTAATGATACATTACGCGTAAACCAAACAGCAAGCAAACCCTCGACGAGTTGTCAGAAACAAAAAGCAGCGCACGAGGACGTACAACTAATAAATATAGAACAAAGCAGATTATCGGTTGAAAGAGAAAGGCTAAAGGTAGAGCAAGACAGACTTGAAATAGAAAAGCAAAAACTCGATGTAGAGAAAAAGCTATTGGCTATTGAAGAGCAAAAATATCAGCTGTACATGACAAAGCTTTACTTTGACCTTTCACAGAAAGTGATTTATGTTGGTTTTAATATTCAATCAAGCGAAAATGCTACATCTCAATGAAATGAATAGTCGTATCCAACAGTTTCGAACTAATAAATTATTTCCTCATACTGTTTTGCAAATTTCATATTCCTTACTTGAAAAGCGGGCGATGTATAGTAAACGGTATGTTCGTCCGTCTGCCTGTCCTTCCGTCCATTCGTCCGTCACACTTTTGTAATCTCAATTCTTCTTAAAGGTTTGGAAGGACTTCAATGAATCTTTGCATCAATATTCCATATGTGATGTACTTCTACTCATATTATTTATTTTTTTAATCTAAATGACTTTTTGGTTCCCCTTAGCCAAACATGAATTTCATAGCAGGTACCCAACTCGTTTCCCGAACTTGAGTTCTCCTAAGCCACTACATTACTAGTAATTTCAGTGAAACTTTATCATACATTGTTATTGTGCAATTAATATTTAGATTTTTTGCTCAGAATGAATTTAAAGGTTTTCATTACCTGAAGTAAGGACTTTAAATTTGTCATTGACTGTCATAAGGGTATGTTAGACTATGACGTCACTTGTTTAAGTAGTGGGCATGTCATGTGATGTATAATTACATGCTGAGCAGGAATTGCTTACCATGACGACACACCTGATCTCAACCCTTGGTGTTCATGAGACTTTGTCCCATTTGTTCCCTTAAATTGTAATTGGTCTAAATTTATGATTGCATTTTCAGTTTAAATTTAAGTTTTCATGGTCTTGGTTGTTTCGTGTTGTTAAAATATCGTATTCGGTTTGGATTACATAGGGTATTGAACACACTAAAAGACTCAAATAAGCATGGCAATATTATTTATTGAAAGCGTCCATTTATCAATCTTCCACGAACTGCAACGCCGTCGTTTAATCTCCCAGGATATGGCTGTCTGTCAATGTGTCCACGATCAAGGGGAATGTTATCGTTTGCTGGCAGAGGAAGGTGATGAATGATGCATAAGTTGTGCAACACAACAACGGCAATCACAATATCCCATCACTTTAAAGGGATGTAAAGAAGTGTACCCCCGCTAGTGTCAATACACCTGAAACGTGACTTAAGCAGTCCAAAGCTCCTTTCAATGATACTCCTAGTTTCCATGTGTGCCTCGTTGTATCTTACTTCTTGTGGTGAAGTTGGATTCAAAATCGGTGTCAAAAGCCAAGGTCGCAATGGGTATCCACTAAACCCTAATAGCCAGCCGTCACTTCTAGTTCTGTCTTCGAACTTTTTGCAGAGTGTAGAATTAGACCAAATATAGGCATCGTGTGTTCCTCCTGGCCATTTGGCAACAATGTTCAGGAATCGCATACTAGCACCACAAACCCCCATGACATTAATCGAATGATAGTTTTTGCGGTTCACATAAAAGTTTTCATCAGCTGAAGGCGCCCTAATTCTGATGTGTGTTCCGTCTTTAAAGAGTATCAGAAATCTGTAAGTTGAGAAATCTGAGAAATTCTTTTTCCAGAATGTAACATTAGGTTATATGACAAAAACTCTGAATCAGATTATTATTTTTTTCCTCCACCAAAATCAGAATATTTTTTTCAGCAACATTGGGAATCAGAATATTTTTTTTTTTAGAAGAAAAAGCTTGTGGTGGTGATCTTATATTGAATGAATTTTTGAAATATTCTGTTGAAAAACTAATGTCTGTTTTTATTAAGATTTTTATTGTTGTTTTTCATAGTGGTATTGTACCCGATAGCTGGTCAGAAGGATTTATGTGTCCTATTTTTAAGAATAAAGGTAGTCGAAATGATGTTGACAAATGATGTTGACAATTATCGTGGTATTACTATACTTAGTTATATACCATATTCACAAAAGACTCCTGATACGTGCTAATCTGGGTCACGGGTCACTGTGAGTAGCATGTGTAGTCACGTGAACAGATACGGTGTTGAAAAAACTGTTGGTACTCATAAAATATTGATAAATGCAATACATGTTTATGTTTGTTTTCAAGAAATATGATAGACAAAACCATGTGTGAAGTTTTATGACGAAATATCTCCGATTTCTATGTAAATTTACGAATTGAAGTTTTAGAAATACTCACAGGTAATTTTAGCGATGTATTTTTTCTTGGACAATAATGAGTGTCCTGATTGGAAGACCGATTTAAAACACACTGAATCCGCATGGTTTAGCAAGGTTACTCAGGTCAATAGTTTATAAATATAGAATCTTGACAATGTAAAGGAAAGATGCTATGTTATATTTATTCATTTGTTTGATTCTGGAATATTGTTGATCATTGATTTAAACAAGAAAAAAGGGAACTAGAGGCTCCCAGGAGCCTGTATAGCTCACCTGGGTATAATAACAACATCAGTCAATAACACTTGGCAACTCCGGTAAAAAAAATAGCAAATGTAGCCCTCGTCATTGCAGACCCCTATCCAAAAAAAAATTGGGCAGGGGTTCCCCCCTTTAATGTAAGTTATCAATATTGCTGTAAAAAAACATAAATGTCAATGATTCTCAAAATTTAGCATTTGCTACTTCACATTTTGTAATAGAGTTGATTCCCTTTGATTATTTAAGTAACCAAAATCAGTGAAAGTCAACAACAAATGCATTTCAAGAGGAATAACTCTACACACAGTTGTCTGACATTTTCAACTGTGAACTTTTTTTGTAGATCTTGAGATGCTGAACATTTTTGCAGTTTAAACTTAACATCTATCCCTTATAGTTTTTGAAATAAAAAACGAAAAGTATTAAAATTGTGAAAATTTGATGGAAAAAAGGGCAATAACTCCAACATGGGTAATGGAATTTACTTCAAAATTGCAGGGTATGTAGATCTTGACATGCTGACCATGTTTGAAGTTTAAACTTAGCATCTATCTCTTATAGTTTTTGAAAAAAAAGGACGAAAAGTATTAAAATTTTGAAAATTTGATGAATAAAGTGAAATAACTCCAAGATGGGTTATCATATTTACTTCAAAATTGCAGGGTATGTAGATCTTGACATTCTGCACATTTTTGCAATTTAAACTTACCATCTATCTCTGATAGCTTTTGAAATAAAAAACGAAAAGTATTAAAATTGTGAAAATTTGATGAAAAAAGGGCAATTACTCCAAAATGGGTGCTGGGATTTACTTCAAAATTGCAGGGTAGGTAGATCTTGAAATGCTGCACATTTTTGCAATTAAACTTAACATCTATCTCTTATAGTTTTTGAAATATAAGACGAAAAGTATAAAAATTGTGAAAATTTGATGAAAAAAGGGCAATAACTCCAAAATGGGTGTTGGGATTTACTTCAAAATTGCAGGGTAGGTAGATCTTGACATGCTGCACATTTTTGCAATCAAACTTAACAACTATCTCTTATAGTTTTTGAAATATAAGACGAAGTATTAAAATTTTAAAAATTTGATGAAAAAAGGGCAATAACTCCAAGATGGGCCATCAGATTTACTTCACAATTGCAGGGTAGGTAGATCTTGCTGTGCTGATCATTTTTATCTGATGTCAGATTTTGATATTATTAACGGTTTTTGAGTTATTACCCAAAAACCTGCAATTTTACCATGTGTTCTATTTTTAGTAACAACGGCCATGTTGGTTGGTGCACGGCATCACCGGACACAATTTTGACACTAGACACCCTAGTGATGATTCAAACCAAGTTTGGTTTCATTTGGTCTAGTAGTTTCAGAGGAGAAGATTTTTGAAAAAGTTTACGACGGACGACGGACGCCAAGTGATGGCAATAGCTCACATGACCCTTGGGGTCAGGTGAGCTAAAAAAAAAAGGGGGTGAATTTTACAGTTAAATAAATGTTATGTTTCGACAGCTAAAGAGAAAAATATAAATTTGTTGTGACTAAAGCTTAAATCAGCGTTAAAAATTTAACAAATATCAGTGGTTTATTTTAAATAGAAAATCTTAATTTATTATTAATAATACAATTTTATATCCCTTGGGAGTGGGGGGGATTTGAAATAAAAACACAGGACCGGACCTTAATCAAAAATAATAATCCAGGATTATTTTTTTTTAAAGTTAAATAATATGAAATATTGACATCCACACTTGCCTTTTGGACAGCACATTTCTGTGTCCACACTTGTTGTTATGGAAAATTATTTTCTTGTACATTAAATAATAGATTGCATAAATATTTAGAAAATTCAGCCATATTATGTGAAGAACAAGCAGGATTTAGAAAAGGCTATAGCACAACTGAAATAAAAAAAGGAAAAAAAAGGTCAAAGTCAAAAGTCTATTGCACCAACCACATTTGGAAAGTTAGCGATATCATGAAATCCATGCATGACGTTGCGTAGCTCGGCTCTATCAGTAGGCATCTTAATGTATTGTCTGCATATAGAATTAAGACATTGTGTCACATCTTTAGTTATGTTTGATACGCTTCCCTTTGAAATATTATGTACGTCGGCATTGACTTGTTAAAAGCTTCCTGCTGCATAGAATCGAAGGGCAACCATTATCTGCAACGAAACTGGGAATGCATGGGACCTCGTGGTGGGACGTTGCAAAAAAAGGTTAATTCCCGGTTGAGGTTTATGTATAGAAAGGCAAATTATCTATCTGCCGAAACGCGGAAAACTTTTAAGTATGGCACTTATTCAATGTCATTTTGATTATTCTTGTTCCTCCTGGTACGCTGGTATAAATCGTGCTTTAAAAACCAAACTGCAAGTGGCACAAAACAAAACAGTTAGATTCATTAAAAGCATGGGCCCAAGAACTAGTATAAAGCAAGCTGAATTATCTAGTCTAGGATTTTTAAATATTGAAAACAGAGTAAAACAGCTTCGATTGAACCATGCTCATAAAATCTATTATGATACATGTCCTTCTTATTTGAAAAATAATTTCATCAAAATTAATGAACATCATGCCCATAATACTAGATCAAGTCAGATTAATTATGTTACACCAAAAATTAAAGGCATCGAATCAACAACGTTTTACTACAATGGAATCCATGATTGGAATTCTCTACCCGATTCGATCAAATCCATCAATGATTTGCAAAGATTTAAAAAAAAAGTGAAGTGCCACCTGATACATACCAGTGAAGAACGGGAAAGACGTGTCATATCATAATAATGACAATTATATATATATATATATATATATATATATATTTTTATAGATAATGTACTTATTTTAAAATTAAGTAATCCCTCTACCCGCTCATGTTGATCTTTTAATATCCACTTGAACTTTAAGCTGATACTTACAAAAGGACCCCATTGGAAATAAGCTGAATGGCTTTCATGGGCTATCCTTGGTGAGAAAGTTCTCAGCAGTTACAATGAGTGGATTGAAGTTTCAGTTAATGAAGGCAGTTTTATGTTTTATTTTTAAATTAACGAAAAAGTTTTAAACACTTGTGTATGATGTTGAAATTTTTAAACCTAAATATATTTTACCTTTACCTTTTACCTTTTACCAACAATATTTCTTATAAAATGTACATTATAATCTCCTAGTAATAGTCCACAACAGGATTTTTTCAATAATAATATACCATATTAACAAAAACGTCTTTTATTTTTATATTTCCTGATTAAGACATGTCTTCATATCTCAACCAGGACAGATCTATTAATCATCTAAGTGAATATAGGCTATCACTTTTACAGGTCGTTATAGGTTCAATAACCTTTATGGTCGGGTCTAAAGTATTCCTATTCAGCAAAAAGCAACTTAATATAATAAAGTCAACCATGTTTTATTTTAATATCAATCATAAAACACTCCAACCTCTTGTCTTTTGACATACACAATGTATATTTACCTGAACCCAAATAGAAAGTCAGCACTACATATAAATTTTTACTAGACAGATCAAATATATATATATAAAAAAACAACTTTTTTCCTATTTTCTTTCTTTTCAATTTATATTGTGGTCTATTTTCCCCAACATATTTTCAAGCATTAACCCCATTATAATACTGGAAGAATGTGTCAACTAGACACGAGAAATCATCCTTCAAGCAAAAGCAACCAGTCAGGTAACTTGAGGATGGTAAGACATAATTTAGCCAAAATTGAATTTATATTATGGTCATACAAACAGCCATGTAACTGGAGTAAAACTTTCATAACACTACTAGGAAAACTAAAGTTGCATAGAAACCATAAATTTGATATTTTCAATTATGGGGCATAACTCTGGAATCATTAAAGAATAAAAACAAATTCCAAACTAGGTAGAACTGTTTTAGATACCTAAAATTTAGGTATCCCCTTATTTGACCTTGAGGTCAAAGGCCAAGGCTCCACGAAGGTCATTACGGTATGCGACACACCGCATGATGTGCATGCACCCGCATACCAAATATAATTAACCTATCTGGAAAGACAAAAAAGTTATGGTCCGGACAAGCTTCGCTGAGAAGAAGCGGAAGAAAAAATCGGACTAAAACAATATGTCTCCCTTCGTTCGAAAGGGAGAAATAATTATATGTCATGGAACAGAAACCTGAGAAATTGGTATTTATTGACAAATCAAGGTGCATAACTCCAGAACAGAAAAAGTGCTAAAAAGGCAAAATAATGTACATGTATGAAATCTCACCCACTCATTCATATGATAAATTAATAATACTTACGTGCAAAGGATGGATTGATCTTTTCTATCTGAAAAGAGAAGAAAGAATATTGAAAAGAAGTTTGGAACATTGATTCCTAATGATCAGGAATTCCAACTATGTAGATGATTAGGCTTATAATATTGGTTCAACTGAACTTAGTGACCACACTGATGCCTCCTTAAACCAGTCTCATTACAATGAAATAAACTACAATGTACTATGTATTTTGTTTAGATATTTCCCCCGTTATTTATTTATTTGTCTCTTCTTCCTCCATCTCTCCCAAATTCCCTTTATTCAATTATAAATAGATATACTGAAAAAAGAGTTAATTCATATTGATATGGTGGACCTCACTTAATTAGTGATTTTGATTTCATAATTTCAGTTTACATGTTGTATATATTGTGTGTTACTAGTAAATGTAAGTTCAGTCTATCCATCATGCTATGCCAATTCATCATTATTAATATCATAAATAATAATACATTTGTTTGCTTAAATATAAAGCCATAATTTGGCTATTCCAAATTATATCATACCTATTAACAAGAGAAAAAAGAAGAAGAGAAGAACAAAAAACTTTGTCTTTTTGTAAGATTCTGCTATTAATATGCATGTGTTTATGCTTGGTAATTAAGATGAATTGCATGTATACATGATGGGTAGATTGCTCTATGTCTTATATAAATTGTTTTCTAATTGTTCCATCTTGTTGTTGGAGAGGATTTGCATAGGCATAGCCTGTTATCCAATCCTATTTATTTATCAATAAAATATTTGAAATGAAGAAAACGACGTCATAATGGGAGAAAAGAATTTTCAAAACATATGTAATTGAATGCAATTATTGTTGAGATTTATAAACAATTCTGAGCTGAATTTAATATCACGAACTTCATGGGATTATAGGATTATGGGTACATGTATGTAAACCAACTTTCAACAATATTGCAGTTAAATTACTGTATGTTGGGTTGGTTTTATTGAAAGATGAAGCTGAAGTCCCCATAAACAAATATAATAACTGACGAGCTTTATCACACAAATTAAATGTTGCATTGAATATACTGTAAATGTATACCTCGCCACAGGAGGAAGACGAAATCACAAAGTGACGTTAAACATCATAACCCTAACCCCCGAAATCACAAAGTGATGTTAAACACCATAACCCTAACCCCCGAAATCACAAAGTGACGTTAAACATCATAACCCTAACCCCCGAAATCACAAAGTGACGTTAAACACCATAACCCTAACCCCCGAAATCACAAAGTGACGTTAAACATCCTAACCCTAACCCCCGAAATCACAAAGTGACGTTAAACACCATAACCCTAACCCCCGAAATCACAAAGTCACGTTAAACACCCTAACCCTAACCCCCGAAATCACAAAGTGACGTTAAACATCATAACCCTAACCCCCGAAATCACAAAGTGACGTTAAAAACCCAAACCCCCGAAATCACAAAGTGACGTTAAACATCATAACCCTAACCCTCGAAATCACAAAGTGACGTTAAACACCATAACCCTAACCCCCGAAATCACAAAGTGACGTTAAAGACCACAACCCTAACCCCCGAAATCACAAAGTGACGTTAAACACCATAACCCTAACACCCGAAATCACAAAGTACGTTAAACACCATAACCCTAACCCCCGAAATCACAAAGTGACGTTAAACATCATAACCATAACCCCCGAAATCACAAAGTGACGTTAAACAGCATAACCCTAACCCCCGAAATCACAAAGTGACGTTAAACACCATAACCCTAACCCCCGAAATCACAAAGTGACGTTAAACACCAAAACCCTAACCCCTTAAATCACAAAGTGACGTTAAACACCATAACCCTAACCCCTGAAATCACAAAGTACGTTAAACACCATAACCCTAACCCCCGAAATCACAAAGTGACGTTAAACACCATAACCCTAACCCCGGAAATCACAAAGTGACGTTAAACATCATAACCCTAACCCC
>MJUT01044164.1:1349699-1376030 GCA_002080005.1 Gigantidas platifrons | reverse complement strand
CATAACCCTAACCCCCGAAATCACAAAGTGACGTTAAACACCATAACCCTAACCCCCGAAATCACAAAGTGACATTAAACACCATAACCCTAACCTCCGAAATCACAAAGTGACGTTAAACATCATAACCCTAACCCCTGAAATCACAAAGTGACATTAAACACCATAACCCTAACCCCCGAAATCACAAAGTGACGTTAACCATCATAACCCTAACCCCCGAAATCACAAAGTGACGTTAAACACCATAACCCTAACCCCCGAAATCACAAAGTGACGTTAAACACCATAACCCTAACCCCCGAAATCACAGTGACGTTAAACACCATAACCCTAACCCCAGAAATCACAAACTGTAGTGGTGAGACATTGATTGCTTATTGTTGATGTATATCCAACTGACATACATTTTTTTTTACTATGACTACAACTCGGTATAGTCAACTCTGTATAGTCAACTCGGTATAGTCAAGCCTTTTTTGGCATAGTCATTAAGTCAAGCCTTTTTCTTGGTATAGTCATTATTATAGTCAAAGCCTTTTTCGAGTCACAGTGATGGATATTTTTACCTCAAATTATCTGAGCATTTGAGTTATCCAAGATAAAAGCTGAAAGCTACAAAATTGTAGAGATCAACATTTATATAGCAAATTACCTATGTTATACAAGACAGTTATTACTCAATTTCTGTGTAAACTTTAAATCTGGGTACATATAACTGCCAGGAACATAAAAAATATTAGATATTTGGATTGACCACTTAAACATAATAACACTCCATAGCTTAAGTACTTGAAAAACAAACAATTGAAACATAATAAAGTAATAAGTAGGTTAATACACAAGTTTTATATAGCTGAGCCTAACAAATTAGAAAAGTTTTAATATTTGTAAACAATAAATTTTCTAGTCAGCAGTACTGACCTTTTCAATACATCCAATCAGAAATGCTGGTCAGCAGTGATCGACTTAAAGTTAATGATTTACGAAAAACTCATGTCATGAGAAGGACCAATCAAAATCGTGTATGCCCTATTTTTTAATGTTACTTTCATATCATTTAGTATTCTGTTCTTTCTTTTAATTGTAGAACGAAAGTTACATACTTCAGAGATACTCACAACTCGTCTAGGTGAGTACTGGACTCATCACTTGTGTTTGGGACTCACCGTTTCTTACAAAAAAAATAATTAAGAATGCGCTAGCTGGACTCGTGACATGATAGTTGGAACTCATATAAACTTTTACCCTACAAGGATCTGTGATACTACCTAATCAATTTCTATACGTATTTTTTAATACTTTACCTTGTAACATTCTTCTGTAAGTAGTATCTGTGATGGCGAACACATGGGGTGGAACTTCATGACGTTTCTTTCCTTTGTAAAGTTCTATGATTTTATCTGTATATATGGGTAATCTCTTGTAAGGATTGACAACTACACAAAATAAACCTGAATATGTCTGAAAGAAAAATTATTTCATACATTAACTCTACAGCAGAATTTAAAACTGTACAAGGGATAGAAGAAACAATGCATATATGATTTTTATAAATTTCTGTTCAGCATAAAACCATCCTGATATTTGCTGTTCCCTATTCAACCAATTTAATCTACAAAATGCATAAAAGCCATAATATTGTTTATAGCTACCAAAACATATTTTATTGTGGCATTTGAATATTGGTTGTGTATTTTGTCACCCCCCTCCCCCTAATTAACCAGAGAAATAGTTATTGATACTATTTCTATTCTCCTGTATTCTCAAATGGTGTAATACTTGTTTAAACTACTGTGAAACAGCAAATCAACAGTTCAATTAAGGATGCCGTTAATTTTTCAATAAAATTATGTCAGTCAATGATTTCAGAATATTTTTAATGAGTTGATCAAGTTTCTCAAGAGGTTTACTCTTGTGCTTTCTATTACTGAAATATAAACATGTTCTCAACAATTATATCAATATATACACTTTATGTATTCTCTCCAATTTCCCGTTTCCCTCAAAGGAATACAGGCTGTCAGAATTATTTTATTTTTATTTTCAAAGTTGCCAATATTCGATGTTTTATACTAATTGCAGTTGAAATTTTTCATAATATCATACGTAAATAGCCTAGAACGAAGGAAATACGTCGCTGTTTGATTTTCCTGCATCCAGTAAAAAAAAAAGACACCAATGTTTACCCGCACAATATTCATACATTCATACGACCTACACAGTGAACTCATTCGGTAAAGCGTTTGCGCATGTGTGAATTTGTTTGTTGAAGAAAAAGTACATGGCACAAACCAAAACATTGACAGATTCTACACGAAAACGACACAAAAAGGAGGATTCAGCAAGCTTTGTGTAAAAATCAAAAAAGATGTTATACCGACCTACTCCATTTTTCAACACGTAAGCATAATTTATTATCTTTTTTCGGCCGAATCGTATTTTGACAGTAGAATTGTATCGTAGTTTTTATTTTTTTATTTTTTTCAGGAGAACACGCTAGGTGATGTCTTTTTTAAATTAGAGACTAAAATAATGAACTACATGTCTGTTTTTCCAAAAAAATATAATATAAAGACAACTCAAGTGTCGTCAATAATACATGTAATACAATTTGTTTACAATTTTCCCTTTATCGGACCCCTTTTTCAGAGTTTGGGTTTGTTTTTATTGATTTCATCACGTATTTCCGATTTAATGTGTCATTCTTACTAAATACCATTATATGATATTAACTGATTACCCCGGGATCCAATTTCATAGATATATTTCTTATATTATATTAATTCTAACGAATTTACATGCAAAATGCTTCCTGGTTATTTATAGCAGTTATCGGTATTCGGCAAACTTCGGAAATAAGAAGCCGACTTATAATTAGGTGTGTTAATGGCGATTCCACCGACAGACTTTCGAATTCTTTTCACTAATTACGACAGTATAACATATTTTTTAAACCTGGCTTCTTGTTCAGAACATTTTATGAGTATAAAACAACGAGTATTGGCAACTTTTAATATAAACAAAACAATTCAATTCTGACAGGCTGTATGCCTTTTTAAACATTTCACATCAATATATGTTCTAATTCATTTGGTAAATATACTAGTATATATATACTGAACCGCAAAAGAAACGCCGCAACAAATTACACAATCACAGACATTTATTTTGAAATACAATAAACATAAAATAAATTCGTTTTACATTGTTTGAATGGTGAATTTATTGTCTCTAGGTAATGAAGTTATATCGAATGTCTCAATAAAGCAAAACTACAAAATTTTGATGCTTTAATTCCACTTCCGTTAATAACGAGTACAAAAAATGTATGTCCACCACCAGCGTTAATCACAGCAGAACATCTTCGATACATCGAGTTGACCAGGCGATTGATGAATGCGATAGGAATGCGTGCCCAAACTCTCTGAAACGCTACCGAAAGTTCAGCTGCATTTGTCGGGCTTGGCTGCTCTGTATTCAACCGTCTTTGAATTTCGTCCCACAGATGTTCAATAGGTGTTCAAATCTGGTCTTAGAGCTGGCCAGTTCATAACATTTACGTTATTCTGCTGCAAGAAGTCTCTTGTTTCCCTGGCTGCATGCGCACGCATATTATCCTGCTGGAACGTCTTGTTTTGATGACGTGCGATATGCGGCATAACATGCGGTCTCAGAACTTGATCGATGTAACGGGCAGCTGTTACTCCATTGCCTCTGCCCGGGCCAAGATTCTTGATGATAACTGGACCAAGTTTCACGTTGAGTCCGATGCCACCCCATACCATGATGCTTGGACCGCCCCAAGCATTCCTTTTCATCATGCAGTTGTCATCATATGGTTTTCCTCGCCTTCTCCACAATCTTGTTCTGCCATCTGCGGTTGAGATGCAGTAACGGCTTTCGTCAGAGAAGATGACGTTATGCCACTGCTGGTTACGCCAATTTTGTCGCTGCAATGCCCATTGAAGACGCTCTTGTCGGTGTCTTGGCGTAAGGACAGGTCCCCTGGCAGGACGATAACATCTGAGATTGCTGGCAATTAATCGACGGTGAACCGTATCAGCACTTATTGGTCGCTGATGTGTTCCAACAGTCTGTCGTGCAGTTTCAGTAGCTCTGGTGAACCGATTCCGCAATGTTGAAGGACCATTAACCTGTTCTGGCGAGGGGTGGTAACCTGTGATCTACCGCAGCGAGGTCGGTCATTCGTGCTGTTTGTGGCGTTGTAACGTACCCGCAGACGTTCAACTGTCCGGACATTACAGCTGAAGTCATTAGCAATCACTCTAGCAGGTTGCCCAGCATGCAGTCTACCTATGGCTTGTTCTCTCTGTTGTGGATTCAAACGTGGCATAGCTTCGGTATCAAAACTGATACTGAAAATCATTGACATTTTCAAGCCTTTTATACCCATACCGAAGCAGGAAAATCATGAGCATTTAACCATTCAAAATTTTTACCGCAAAGTGTGTCCCACGAAGGGCGGGAGATTCGAGTGTTCTACAACATTAGATAGAAATCACCCAAGCGGAAATTTCCTTTAAATGTGGCTGATGTTTACCTTGTGTGTTAATCAGCACATATATTTTCAAAAATAACATTTTTAATGGTTATTTCGGTGTTAAAAATATTTTTTTTTTAAATGCGACGTTTCTTTGGCGGTTCAGTGTATATATAAACACTATAACTATACTGAAACTGGCTTCGGAATGTTGTATACAAAACCCATGTACTGTTTCTTTTTTGCTTTTGGTGGGTGTCATTAACAGTTCAAAATGCCGTTCTCTTCCTTTCATAAATTCTGCTACACATTAGCAGAAATGTTTCATGAATATTGATGAATAGTCCTTCAAAATATTAATTGCACTCACAAACTCATGTAATACAATATTCTGCTTGGTACAATATTCACCAATATTAATACATAATTTACAATAACCTGATGCTATTGAAAAATCAGCAACGACAGAAAAAATTTGACAAACTAGCCTGAACCATTTTTACTAGCCTGAACCAATTTTTACTAGCCTGAACCAATTTTTATTAGCCTGAACCAATTTTTACTAGCCTGAATCAATTTTTACTAGCCTGAATCAATTTTTACTAGCCTGAACCAATTTTTACTAGCCTGAACCAATTTTTACTAGCCTGAACCAATTTTTACTAGACTGAATCAATTTTTACTAGCCTGAACCAATTTTTACTAGCCTGAACCAATTTTTACTAGACTGGGGCTTAGGGCTAGTGGTTTTTGGCGCAGACTGTTTTTAATGTCGTTACACAACCTTTTCCAGGAAAGTGCATTCATTCAACTGACATTATTATATTACTACTACAACAAACTTGCACAACCCTGCAACAGGATGTGTCTGTTTGCATTGTGGTGCAGGAAAATTCAAATACACAACTCGTCCTTGCACATAGAAGGCAAATGAGCGACAATATGCTAAAGAGGTGTTTATTGCAAGTTGGTGGCTCTTAGGAAGGTAAAGTTTTGCGACTCTTTCCCATAATCGTCCTTTTCCCTTGAGGAAATCATTGAATCAAACATCTACCTATATGCTTATACAGGTGCCACCTTTTAAAGAGTTATCGTTTATAAACTTGGTCTCGTTATGAACATCGCTGAAATACCGTTCATTTGACATTACACAACGATCAATCAACCAATTATATCACCACTAACGTTGCGAGTTTGAATTCCGCTCATGGCGAGGCGTACTCAATACAACATTATGCGATAAAGTTTGTCAGTCAGAATTGCCGCAGGTCATGGTATTTTCTGGGCACTTCAGTTTCAACCACCAATAAAACTGACTGCCTCAACATAACTGAAATATTATTGAAAGTGGTGTTAAACACCATAATCCCTACCTCAATTCAAGACCCTGTCATGACATGATACGAGTCATGAAACGATATGAAGACCAGTTATGGCACTGTTAATTTCATTTACATCATTTTTAGGCTATGCAAAAAATACAATAGACAACCATACGCATATTTCAACAGTACAAGCATGGGACAATATCGCACCAACATGCGTACTCGTACAAGAACTTTTTTGCAATTTTATTTATTTTTTACGAAAATTTATTCTTCTTTCACTACGGAAAATCTTCAACTTGATGAAGGTTACTTTCCGGCGCATGTCTGGCATGACAATTTTTATTAATTTTCATTTTTACAATTTTTTCTTTTCTTTTTATTTAGTATAAGATAAAAACATGATGTCGGCTATTAGATCAGGTGTGGAAATGTTTTAAGGAGGACATCATGTGTCAGTCTCTCCCTAAAAATTTCTGTAGAGGTACTGTTTGTAATATGTTCAGGTAATTTATTCCAATCTTTGATAGTTCTGCAGAAGAATGAAAATTTGAATGAGTCTTTGTTGCACTGTGTTTGTCTGATGGTATTTGAATGGGTAGATCTTGTTCTGGATTTGCTAGGTATTAGGGTGTTGTCGTATGGAACTGCAATTTTGTTGTTGATTATTTTGTAGAATATATGTAATCTAGTCTTTCTTGTAGTGTTGGCCAATCAAGTGAGTGTATCATTTCTGTGACGCTGCTAGTATTGTGGTGTCTGTGGCATGCATATCTTGCTGCTCGTCTTTGGGTCTGTTCGATTTTATAGATGTTTTCGGTGGTATATGGGTCCCAGACAGAGCAACAGTATTCTAGTTTGGGTCGTACAAGAGATTGGTATGCTCTATCTTTTACAGATTTTGAATTAATTTTAAGGTTGCGTCTGATGAATGAAAGAGATTTATTTACTTTGGATGTCATTTGTTGAATGTGATTGTTCTATTTTAAATCTGCTGATAGTGCGACTCCCAGATATTTTGCTGATTGTACTGATTCTAAGATGTGCCCATTCATGTTGTAGTAAAATGTTGTGGCGATTTTTTTGTTGTTACTCTTAAGATGTTACATTTGTCTGGATGAAATGCCATTAGCCAATCCTGTTCCCATTTGATAGCTGATTCAATGTCTTCTTGTAGTTTTATGCAATCTGCTTGTGTTTTAATAGGTCTATATATAATGCAATCATCTGCAAAGGGTCTTATTTGGCTATGATTGATGTAATCTGGTAGGTCGTTTATGTATATTAGAAACAGTATGGGTCCTAGTACAGTTCCTTGGTGGCACGCCAGAGGTGACTGCAATTTTGTCAGATGTTGTGTTTTCTAAAATTACTGTCTGTGTTCTGTTTGCAAGAAAAGATGTTATCCAGTTTGTTATTTGGTCAGATATACCATACAATTTTAGCTTGAAGATGAGTCTTTTGTGTGGCACTTTATCAAACGCTTTTGCGAAGTCCATTATTATTAAATCTGTTTGAATGTTTTATCATTGTTTTGTGCTAGTTGGTGAGCAAGTGATATTATTTATGCTCCTTCAATATATAGCAACACTTCTCAATGACACCAATTGAAACAACGACATATCTCCTACCAAAATAAGCAGCTTGCTCTGTTTGCCTCGTAGGATAAAAACAACTAAACACCAACTGGAATTTTCTGGGCCAATTTGCTGGGTGGTGTTTTTCTCCCATTTTGTATACTGGTGTTACATTTGCATGGTTCCAATCAAGTGGAACTTGCCCTGTTTCCATTGATTTCTTGTAAATGATAGTAAGTATATCTGAGCAAATGTCTGCATTTTCTTTGAGTATTTGACCAGCGATGTTGTCTGGACCTACAGCTTTTTTGGGGTTGATGTTATTGATGAGTTTCAGTATGCCTTTTTTGGAAATTGAGATGTTTTTCATGATTGGATGTGTACTAGGACCTTTATATGGAATTTTTGTGTTGGATCTGCATGTAAAACTTTCACTTCTGAGAGGTGCTATACTGGTGTTTTCTTTTTTCTGGCTTTTTATATAGGAATATAAATTTTTGGGTTGTTTATTGAACTTTTGTTGGTCTGGTTCGTTTATGTCTAAGTCAAAAATCATATTTTCAATGTAATTCCAGTATGAATTACGCATTTCTTTCTGGAGTTTTGATTTAACTTCTTTGTATATTTTAGTATGTTCAATGTTTGATTTTTTTCTTTTTGAATAATTTGTTTTTCTTGTTTATTAGCTTTTTAATTTGAGGTGTTACCCATGGTAGTGTTGTTTTATTACAAATTGATTTTGTTGGAATTATTTTCTTTATGGAATCAGTAGTGGAGTTTTTGAAATAATTCCATAGAACATTTACATCCATATGATTTTGATTTTCTTTCATATGTGAGTGAGTGATTTGTAAGTCTTGCTCTATTTTTTCCTAGTCAGCTTTTTTGTACTGATATACTTTGTGAGGCTTTTGTTTTATTTTAGGAAGTTAGGCCGTCCTAAATTAATTCTACGTTTAACATCAAGGTAGGGTATCAAAACCTAGGAGGGAGGGAGGAAAATAAAAAACAAACCAACAAATCAAACAACCTAAGAATACTTTCAGTATTTTTTTCAGTGCTCACTTGATAGCCTGAAGATGTGCAAAACACAGTTTTTAGTGTCAATAAAGACGATTTAGAACTGTATTCTGTAATTAATAGTTTTATTAATTAAACATGAGAAATTAACAGTGTCGTCACTATCCACGTAAATATACTATCAATGCATAGACACATGTTTATGCATTGATAGTATATTTACGTGGATAGTGACAAGGTTTATGCATTGATAGTATATTTACGTGGATAGTGACAAGGCCATGTGGCAGCAGCATGGCAAATGATTTGAAACAGTCGAGAAAATTGTGTTTTCGAGTGCAATCATGTAGTGATCCATCAGTAGTCTTGAAAACCCTCCTTTTGACCTTTCTGTTACTTTTATTGTGGCGTACATCCCGATTTTTTATGCAAAACAGGCGCGTAGCTGCCCTTACGCAAAAAATCAATTGCTTGCACATCATTTCGGCAAAAAAAAATGTTTTTTACTTGCACTAAAAATATTATTACTGACATGAGAAGAACCCCACTTTTTCAGTATAATTAATAATCATTATAACGTGTTTTTCTGAAGAAAGATGATATTTACCTTTATTCCGGAGATTGCTTTTACGATGACGGATTTTTGTTCCAGTATTTATAATTTCCCGAAGTTGAGCATGGTCAACATTCAAAGTTTGACATGAAGAAACTAGATTTTTACTTCAAGCCTAAGGATGCTTCATCCACAAAATCGTTCAATACAAGCCAAGCTGGTGTATCTGATTCTCTACCAGAGTCATTACCAAGTCCATTAGATTCACAAAATAACTTAATAAAAAAAGCAAGGACTATTTAAATTCTTTAAAATAAATATTATTCATTATTGTCTGTAGGGGTATTGTCTCATGTTTTCTTGTGAATGAATGCGAATGCCATGGAATATAATAGTGTCTCCTGTCTTTTTTTTTGTGTTACTGATAATTGAAATATCTATAAAAAAAAAACAACACACACACACACCTTCCCTGTTGTACAAAAACTGTCTCTTAAGAGCAGACACATTCCCTACGTCAGTCCCTACTCTGTTGTTAAAACCTGTCGCATAGAAGTAGAAACTTCAAAACAGCAGCATATAACATGGAGATTTTTCTCTGAAATTGTCAAGAGTAGTTTCTTCATGTCAAACTTAAAACTTTGAATGTTGACCATGCTCAACTTCGGGAAATTATTAATACCGGAACAAAAACCCGTCATTGTAAAAGCAATCTCCGGAATAAAGGTCAATATCATCTCAGCACCGTTTTGTTGATACTTTACACCATACCTGCCAGCACAGCTACGACGGAGAGATCATTCTCTGCTCTCCGTCGCTTTAAAACGTACTTGGGGACAACAATGCTGCAGGATCGCCTGACTTATTTAGCTGTACTGCATGTGCACAGAGACATTGACATTGACATCGACAGAGTCGTGCGCTCATTTACTTTAGGAAAATCTCCGACGGTTATATTGACTTTGGCTACGGGCATTAAATTCAAATATAAAATAAATAATGCAAACTACTATGTGTTTTGATTTTTACAACAGGAATTCATTACTTTCCAGAGGCGTAGCTGCATATACGTTGTCACGCCATGGCGTGCACATCGTCGGGTTATAAAAAAAATAGGATATAAAATTTATAATAATAATATTTTTCAGTGTTGTACATCACGTACATGATATTTAATTACAACACTATTTCATTCAGGTGTTCATTTTTTCCTGGTTGCGGTCCGTCTTCCGTAATTGAAATCGTCAAAGTGAAATACAACCGAATTGATATCAAAATGTGACTTGTTTCAACCTCATTTAGAATAAACATTGACATTCTTTCAAATTTCTATATCAGGTACATGATCTTTAATTACAACACTATTTCATTCAGGTGTTCATTTGTTCCTGTTCTAGTTAAAGGTCTTTATCAAACAGCATCATGCAGTTTACATGTAATGCAGTTAGTACGTATTTAAATCACATAAAGCTATTTGTATTTTTCATACGTTGGGGAGAGGGGGTGGTGTGATTTATCAAGTACATCAATCTGTCCTGTTTTCATGTTGGGCGGAAGTCGCTATTGTACATTCGAAATATTAATTGCGAATTTATCAAGTACGATGCACATGCTACCTGTCTAGTATATTATGGGTTTTTTTTCTCGATCTACAGTTGAGAGGAGATGTGGCTATATTGGTATTTCTTAAGTTATAATCCAACTAGTTTAACCCCGTAACCTTTTACTGAAGTACCTGTACTAAGTCAGAAAAGTGAGCGGTCATGTATATTGTGCGTTAGTGATATCGAATTTTCCTATTTCTACGATTTTTCTATTGAATTTTTGGAACTTTTCCGACGATGTGATACTTTTTTTCTTCATTTTATTATGTTGTGAAAAAAGAATTATATGATGATGTATCTGTAACAGGGCCTCCAAGAGAAATTTTGCAAGGCGTAACAATACTGCTTTGGGGTCTGAGAACAGGCTGAAACTTCTCTCAAAACCGTGGATTTGAGTTGAATATACCAAAAATAATGAAAAAAATCAAAATAAAACGTCAATGACTAAGGCTATGGGGCCCTTCAGAGATTGACGGGCCCCTTCGTGGCGTTCCGTGCCCGGTACCGATGTACCGGTTGAACCCTCCTCTCATATGCCCTGCTTTTTACCATCCTAGATTCTGTAAATCCAGTTCTCTATCCTTCTATGGATACAATATTATGTGTTTTGTTAAGCATGCCAGTAGCAAGCGCTACTTCTGAGATGTCATTTAGTGTACTGAGACATTTGAAAACTTGTGTTAGTTCGACTATGAAGAATGACAGGCTATCTTCCCTGGGATTGATGCATATTCACCGAGATTTTGAAGTGGACTTGTACAAAGCAATGGAGGTGTTCGTATCTGCTAAGACACGAAGGGCAGATTTTTGACAATTTTAAGATATTCTTGTCTATCAAAGTCATTAAAATTGTGCTTGATTCTATGTTATATGAAACCCTGAAATGGCCCCAGATCGCACCATTTTGCATCTCGTCGAAAGTAATTATGGCGTGCACACTATTAAGCCTCAGCTACGTCCCAGCTTTCGTCATTTTGAATTATTTGGTATTGCCAAATTTGTATTACAAATATACAAAATAACACTTAAAACAAGTGGACAATATCAATATGGCAATATGAACAGACTGCGAATCAAAAGGTGCATGCAATAACGTGTTCCTATTTTTGTTTAAATATTTAATCAGCAAAGCTTTTTAAAAAGCAAATATTTAGTATCCATCAGAACAAACATTGAGGATTCGCTAGCTTTCTAAAAATAAAATTTTAATAACCAAGGCGGACTGTATATATAAAACTGAATTTATAGGAACAAGTCACAGGTTGCAGGAATCAAGCCATTTCTTTTTTAACAGGTGTGGTACCTCATATTTCCTTTGTTCATATATATTAACTTCCTGAAGTGTTGTGTCAACCGGTGCATGTTACGTGATGGTTAAAAAGGGAGCGATTTAACAACAGGAATTACCCTCTCTACTTGCTAGAAACGCTGGGCTTCCGGTGGCTTCGCCCCCTGGTCCCCCTACCAGGGCCAGCCCTGGACGCTCTGGGGGCCTTATTCGGCCCCCAGACCCCTGGCCTAACTTCTTTGATTGCACAGTTTTACTTCCAGCTACGCCCCTGCAAAAAATATCAAACATACATGAAAATGTGCAAAGATTGGCAACAGACGTACCGGAATTGAAAATTTACATCAAGTCGGGACTAAAATCGGACCGGTTCCGGATGTATACCGAAAATTTACGTCAAGTCGGGACTAAAATCGGACCGGTTCCGGATGTATACCGAAAATTTACGGATTTCACGCAATGTGTGTTTGTTTTTTATTTTTGGCAAATTTTCAAAACCTACGCGCGCGGGTGATGTTAAACGTAGATTTTTTTTAGGATGGCCTTATAGATTGATTTCACTGAAGATAATATCGTGATCACGTGGTAACGTTTCAATTCCGTTTATGAAAGATGGATTTGACATACACAGAAGAACGTTTCTTGTTGGTTTGTCTATGACTTGTGTTAGATTATGGTTATTTAATATATCAAGTAAGTTTTGGTGCATGGATGGATCTGGTTTACTTGGTACAACTGATGGAATGTTCCAGTCAATGTGGCCTAGATTGAAATCTCCACTTAGCCATATGTTTGCATTTGTTTTATTGCACACTCTGCTTAAGGAGTTATTTAGTTGCTTTAATGATTCTCCTTTATCTGAAGGTGGTCTGTGATATATTCCTAGATATAGTGTTTTGTTTCCCGTTGACTTTATTGTTGCCCAAACTATCTCACAGTTTGTGTCTAATTGGGTGACTTAATTATTTGTACACGAAATAGTTTTCTGTTCGTACCAATCCAAATTATATACAACCACTGACTAACTATCAGTCTGTGGTGAAAGAGAAAGTGTGAAACAGTACAAAGTGTATTGGCATTTAATGGGGTGGGGGGGAAAGGGGGCGTATTGATGACAAATGAGTTGTGCATTTACCGGGATTCTCTAATCTGCGGAAAATGAAAAACCGGAAATATAAAAACAAAAAAAAAACAAAAAACAAAAAAAAAACGGTATATTTTACCTTGTAACTTCTAATCGACATAAGATATGATAAAAATTTAAACTGATTTGGAAAGATAATAAAAAGATATAATTAGTGATGGAAAAATATTTTAAAAATAATTAAAAAAAAAAGGTCAATATGATGGCCGGAAAAAATAAATCGTCAACTTCGGTACTGAAAAATTTCAACTTTGAACTCTTCTCATAGGAATATGTTATGAACCGGGCAAAATCAATTGATGTATTTCTAACGAGAATTATATAATAAATATTTTGATACCAATTTTATTATAGTTAGATATAAAGAAACTTGAAAAATTGTGGCCGGAAAGGAACTCGGTAGTGAAATTTTGAACAACATTTTTCGTCTTTGCTCTCAAATTTCACAAATATTACATTTACCAGTCAAAAATGATTTATGTATTTCTAAAGATAATTATGTAAGGAATATTTTGATACCAAGTTTATAATAGTTAGATATAAAGAAATTTGAAAAATCGTGGCCGGAAATCATCTTGGACAATTGATAGTGCTCATGTAAATATTTCTTTATTGTTGTAATATAATATAGTGCTAATGTTCATATAATTTAATGTTCCAAGTATTAAATTGATTTATTGAATTGATATATAAAGTCCACATTTTTCATTTCATTCCACATTTTACGTCTGCCTTTTAAGGAGCGTTTGATTTGTACTTTGTAATTTCGGTCTGTCTGAATAATGAACATTTATTTCACGTGCTTCATTTCCGCGCGAAAACATCGTATTGCAGAATATATTTGCCGTTGGTATTCATTCTTGCGCTGTCAGTCGATGAAACAATTTAGGGGGGAAAAAGGAAAGAAATTATTCTGCTCAAAGATAAGTATATTTAGTTTGTAACATTACTGCAGTTATATTTGAAGTTTAAATAGTTGTTTAACATTTAATTTGCAAGTAAAATTTTATTTGTTTGAAAGTTTCAATTCATATGTTATGGAATTGTTTTTTATTTTCTCTTGTTTTTGTTTTCTCTCTTTAGTAATATTTATAATTTCGCAAGCTGTAATGTCATGTTGTATATGTATTATATTTTAGAATCGATCGATAATACGGAAATTGTTTACATATTACTTTGTAATTTAAATACACATACATTTACCGAGATTTTTCCCGTATAAGCGGTACAGTTGGTAAATTTAAATATACTTTAGTTCATAGTGATTTAACACATTTATCTGCGTGTTTACTTTTGCCAACTCATATTACAAGAAATACTAAGTTGCACAACTTGTGTCTGATCCATTTGTTTAATTTATTGATTTAACAATAAGATATGCTTAAAGTATATTACAAGCATTCTAAATTGCGCATAGAATTGCGTGCAAGGAGTAAAGAATGAGATATTAGATTCGGTAGCCCTACATGAGTATCGTGTTTTACCATTGCTTTATATCAATATATTATTAATAGTTGTTAATTAATTAATATGGACATACATGTACTAATTTGGAACTGGGAATTAACAGTTTTCTTTTGTTATTATACATGCCTAGAGCCAGAGGTAGACGTCCAAGAGCCAACAATAGAGTGCCGTATAATATGAGGCAACGTACAGAGTTGAGGGAAATGATCAACCACCTATTCAACAGCAGCAACCGGAACAACCGGTGATTCAACCTGTAGCCCGACCTGTAGCCCAACCTATAGCAATACAACCAGAACAACCTCAAGTGCAACAAATGCAACATCCTGCTGTTCAGCAAAATGTGCAGCAACCAATTAATGGTGAGCTCCTAAATTTAAATGCAAATATTAATAATGCACCATTGATGATACTAATGTCAAATGAGTTAGAGATTTTTGTCTCCCAAACTTTCAGGGAGAAAATATGGAACTTTCAATATATTGATTTGTCTCTTTTAGCAAAAAGTAATTTCCATTTTTGTCTCCCAAACTTTCAGGGAGAAAATATGGAACTTTCAATATATTGATTTGTCTCTTTTAGCAAAAAGTAATTTCAGTGTTCCTAATGAAACTCAGAACTGTATAGCTGTTGAAGATGGGAAATTCGTTGTTCAAACAAATAACAAAACCCAAAAACCTAAACGCATAGAAACAATTGACATGTGGACTGATGCCTTTTTGAATTATGTACAAATAATTATTGATAGGCATCCGCAAATGGCAAAAGATCTATTAACATATATGGTCACAATCAGAGGAGCGACATTAGACACAACATTTGACAGAGTTTACATGTATGACCAACCGTTTAGATTGCGAGTAGCGCAAGATCCTACACGTTCGTGGTCACAAATCGATGGTGTTCTATGGCTGAGATTTATATCTGGTAGAGGTACATATGGGACACCCATACTCAATTCTATAAATAATCATAAACCTTGTTATGATTACAATTTCAAGAAGCAATGTACAAGGATTAATTGTCTGTATAAACACACTTGCATAAAATGCAATGGTGGTCGCCCAGCTGCATTATGTTCTTATTTTGCTAGAAATAACATTAATATATTTCAGCAACCGGCTATTAGGAAAAATTCTCCAAGAAATGCTAATTTTAATTATCCAAAGTTCAATACTAATATGGGCTTTCCTTTTCCAAATTAACCATGACTTTTAAAATTATTTTGTTTCAGACCAGTCTATCCACAGATATGACATTTGGAGTTTAGGTTATTCACCAATAAATGTTAATCGATTGGCTTTGAATTTAAATAATTACCCAAATCAGGCGGATGCAAATATGTTGTTAGGTGGTTTCACTAAAAGGTTCAAATTTTACTATCATGGTCCAAGAATGCCTCTTGACACAAAAAATCTAAAATCTGTTTTGTTAAACATTAATGTCGCAATTTCCAAAGTTAAAGACGAAATTTTGAAGGGTAGGATAGCAGGGCCTTTCAACGTTCGCCCCATTTCCAATTTGCGTTGTTCTCCCATTGGTTTAGTTCCCAAAAAACCGGGGGCTTTCGTTTAATAACAAATCTATCATAACCCTCGGATAATAGTGTGAATCATTTTATTGATGGAAAGTTCACATCAGTTAATTACTCTTCTTTTGATAACGTCGTTTCGTTAGTTCAGAAACTTGGGCAAGGAGCTTTAATTGGTAAGAAGGATATTAAATCAGCCTTCCGGTTAGTGCCATGTTACCCAGGCGATTTTGACTTGCTTGGTTTTAAAATCGATCAATTTTATTTAGACAAATGCTTGCCTATGGGATATGCAGGGTCATGTCAAATATTTGAAACGTTTTCAAAATTTTTGCATTGGCTAGTTAGTCAAGATCAAGATTCAAATAACCTAGATCATTATCTCGACGACTTCTTCTTTGCCGGTCGCCCACACACAAATGAATGTGCTGACTTAATGGCGCCATTTGGCAAAATTTGTAACAGCTTAAGTGTACCTATTGCAGATGAAAAAACTGAAGGTCCTACTACAAGCATGGAATATTTGGGTTTATTAATTGATACCGAAAAAATTATGGTAAAAATACCGGCAGATAAGTTAAACAAATTGTTAGAAGAAATCAAAAAGGTTGCTTTTGCTAAAAAGGTGACACTCAAACAATTACAATCACTTTGTGGGTTATTGTCGTTCTGTACTAGAACACTACCAAGTGGCAGAGCTTTCAGTAGGCGATTGTTTATGGCAATGTCTAAGGCAATCTAATTAAAATTAGATCTCTCACTTGCTCCCGTTTACTGATATGAGCTCTCTCATATCAGTAAACGGGAGCAAGTGAGAGATCTAATTTTAATTAGATTGTGTCTAAGGCACATCGTCCTTTCCATTTCATTCGGGTAAATAAAGGTATGTTTGAAGACCTTTTAGTTTGGAAATATTTTTTAGAAAATTTTAACGGACATTCATATTTTATTGATGAGGTTTGGATTTCAAATGATGAATTTGAACTTTTTACCGATAGTGCAGGAGATAAATCAAAGGGTTGTGGTATTTATTGGCAAGGAAAGTGGTGTGTCTTAAACTGGCCAGAACAATGGGAAAGTTAAGAAATTCCCAAAGATATAACTTATTTGGAAATTATTCCAATTGCTCTTGCAGTTATGTTGTGGGGAAATTTGTTTCATAAAAAGAAAATCAATTTCCATGTTGATAACATGGCTGTTGTTTGCATTTTGAATTCCAGAACGTCAAAATATGAAAGAGTTTTAAAATTATTTAGGTTCATAGTATACCAAACACTTATCAATAATTTTAACATTAAATCTAGTCATATTGGCTCAAAAAACAACTTAATAGCTGATGCATTATCTCGGGGTAATTTTCAGAAATTCAGAGAGTTAGCCCCGAATGCAGACAAGTACCCAGTGGACGTACCTTTACAGTTCTGGAACCTTTTAGAGAAGAAGTAAACAAATTGTGTCAGAATTCAGTTGCCCGTAATACAGCCAAATTATACTAAAATGCCGTTTCAACATTTGAAAATTTTAGATATCAATATAACATTCCGAGGCTATGGCCACCTTCCATGTCTGACGTCATTAATTTTGTAGCCTTTTTGGCAAAATTCAAATATTCACCTTCTACGGCTAAGTCTTACATGTCTGGTATTAGTTTTTACTTGAAAATGCACGGCTTTCATGACATAACTGATTCTTTCATTTAAAAAAAAAATGTTAAACGGAATGCAAAGGCTAGAAAAACGTAACGATTGTAGGAAACCAATAACTTTAGATTTATTAAGCAATATTGTACAAATACTACCTCATATTGCTTTTTCCACTTATGAAGTGGCACTTTTTTCGGCTGCATTTACTCTAGCGTTTTTTGCATTTTTACGGGCAGGCGAGTTTGCCGAATCTGGATTATCTTTGAGGCACATATTGTGTCGTAGTGATCTTTTAATAACCTCTGAAAGAAATACTATGCATGTAACATTGCGATCCTCTAAAACGGATCAATTAGGTCACAAAACTCATTTGGAAGTTTCTAAACATAAAAATGATTCAGTGTGTCCAATATCTAACATGCAGAGTTATTTAGATGTAAGGCCCAACATTGAAGGAACTCTTTTTTGCCATTTGAATGGGAAACCTCTGTCTCGATATCAAGTGTTATCAATGTTAAAAAAGGCTATACGGTTTATAGGTTTGAACGACGAAGAAAATAATACTCATTCATTTCGAATTGGGGCTGCGACCACAGCATCATTAATGGGAAAATCAGATGATGAAATTAAATGCGGCTGAGCACGTAGAAAAGAGACCAACAGGAACGAATTTAGGTTTTGATAAATGGGGAATGCGGATCTTGTGGGCTGGAATGTCAGGAATGCATTGGTTTAATATGGTATCCCTAGTGCATGCAATGTTTAATGCTTATGGCATACCCAGAGCACTTGTTATGCATGTAGGGGGAAATGACATAGGTGCATGGAGCACAAAAGAACTTTTATATCGCATGAAAATTTGCATTGTATGTTATAAAAAACATGTTACCAGGTTGCACACTGATATTTCCGAGCATATTACCTCGCTCGTCATGACGCTATTCCTTAAACGGGGATGCAATGGAAAGGAGTCGAAATCGTGTTAACAGAGGTGTAAGATCATACTTGCTAAAGATAGGGGGTATGTTATCAAACATTTAGATTTGGATGATGGGCATAAAGCTTTATTTACACCCGATGGAACACACCTAACATTTTTAGGAAATGACATTTTCATAAATGCTATTCAAGGAGGAATTGAGCAGTTTTTATTGTATCCAAATGCCAAAGTTTTCCCAGGCTAACAAATTGTCTATAATGAAATGTTTTAGTTATTATTGTAATAGACAAATTTAACGTTGTTGTTGTCATACATGTAGTTTGAGTTGCTGACTACTGTATTTTGTGTAGCTAAAGTTGATTGTTTATTAGTTACTGTTGGCTGTTTTCATTTGTCGCGATAAATTTAGTGGCAGGTTATGCTTATGTTTGGGTTTGCGGCAAACATAATCATAATTTGGCGGAATTTATCGTTGCAGTTGCTATGGATTATACCCAGCAAAACGAGACTTTGTCACTGAACGGTTACCCTTCAGTGTGTAGCGTCAACCAAGTTTTATGTTGGCGACAAGTTTGTTGTTTCATCTCGCTTAATATGACAAATTAAAACAGCCAAACAATATTTTGAAACAAGTGTTGTTTGTTTTTAATTAGTTGATAAAGCTATGGATTAAGAGCATATTCAATAATACGTTTTTAATCTAATCCCACAGTGCAGTGCTTGTACACTCTTATCTTTACCTATAAGGAAAATATTGGTAGTGCTTATAATTATACCCTTTTGTGATTAAAACTATTCAACTCTGCCCATGATTGTATCATTTCTAGTTACCCTATTCATATTTTCCAACCCTATACATTACATCTTTTTGTGGTTGAAAATTTTACAATCCTATCCATTAGTGCGTATATTGTTCAGTCGATTTTTGTGATATATATTTATATAGTCGGAAAGCTTTTTTAGTTTGTTATTTTTATTTCTGATATCTGCCATGGCTCCTCCTATCCGCATAGATGACCTAAATGAATTTCCGCCACTTCGTAAATCAATGAATAATGTCATGTTGACACCTTTGAATACGGACTGGATTCCAGATCATGTCTCTTCACTTGCTCCTAAAGAGGAGACAAGTAACTGTTCTCCCATCATGCTGGACGACATGAATGAATTTCCCCACTACCTACACCAGTGGGTAATACAGTCAGTTCTATATTACAGAACCCAAGTTATCAGTTAGACAACAAGTCCTCACGACAAATTGGTGGTGGTTTACAATGTATTTTTTCAGACGCCACTAGCCCTTTAGATAGTAATATTGTAATACATATTTTATTGAAACCCGATCAAGACAAGATAAATGAGTATCCTCCCGAAAAACCAAGAGGTGGCGAAGTGTTTCTTGTTCAGTCAGCTAAGCAAGATGACTGGAAATGCGATCAGTACATATGGATAAATGAGTAAAAGTACTCCATAATGTTCAGAAAATGGAATAAAATTTATCAAATCGTACTTTAAGATACGACTTCCTGGTTTTGAAACAAAAAAATCCAGGAAAAGGCCTCATTCTTCCAACACCTTTAAAAGGGTTGGGTATTGGTTAGAACATCAACCTAATTTAGTTCTATTCCATTATATGGGGGGACGAAATCATTTACGAACCAATGCCTCACGGTAATGGTAAGCATGACATCGAATTTATAAGAACAATGCCTTCAGTGATTGATCAGATAAGAGAAAAGGAAAAAGCTCCTCACAAAGTCTATGAAAACATAATTTGCTCAAACATCGTGGACGGTTCTAATCAAGCGGTAGCAAACCCCAGAAATACAAAGCAAGTAGAAAATATTCAGTCGAAAAAGAGAAGAAAAACAAGCTTTGAGAAAAGATGATATATACAAATAAGGGTAATAACAAAATTACCGAACACCGAGCAATCTTCCAAAGGGAAAGGCAAAATTCATAAGTCAGCAGACAAAATCAGTCAACAACCGGAACAGTGGGAAAACCGCAATGGCCCTGACTTGGTACAGGTATTTCCAAAGAAATGGTGGGTTGAATCAGGTTTTACGGCGCCAAACCTCCCGCTTCCATTACGGTTAAAAGGTTCCGGTTGTCACTATAACAGCATTTTTAACAATACTGGGACAAAATAGGTATAATAGTAGTCAACGCAGTACTTTATGAAAATCCATCTTTTATTATCGTCTCTGCAGAACGGTTTAACTAAACGGTCAATTTAGTTTTACTGGCGTATCAGTTGGATGGCTTCGTTTCCGAGGTTTTAGTGTATCCATATCTACTTGCTGTTGTTGCTCTGCCTGAAATCATTGATTTATTCAAAGATTTAATTGAAATCAAATCGGATGATCCAGTTTATTTAGTTTACGATAAAACATTTAATTTGGGTGATTGCTATGTTTCTCCCGTTGTCTTCAAGCACATTCTATTTGAAGAAACACCTCTGATTCCGTTAGCTTTCCTGATCCATATCTAACTATTATAAACTTGGTATCAAAATATTCCTTACATAATTTTCTTTAGAAATACAAAATCATTTTTGACCGGTAAATGTAATATTTGTGAAATTTGAGATCAAATACGAAAAATGTTGTTCAAAATTTCACTACCGAGTTCCTTTCCGGCCACGATTTTTCATTTTTCTTTATGTTATATCTAACTATAATAAAATTGGTATCAAACTATTTATTATATAATTCTCGTTAGAAATACATCAATTGATTTTGCCCGGTTTATAACATATTCCTATGACAAGATTTCAAAGTTGAAATTTTTCAGTACCGAAGTTCACGATTTATTTTTAAAATATTTTACATCACTAATTAGATCTTTTTATTATCTTTCCAAATCAGTTAAAATTTTTAAGATATCTTATGTCGTTTAGAAGTTACAAGGAAGTAAAATATACCGTTTTTTCATATTTTCGGATTTTCATTTTCCGCAAATTAGGGAGTCCTGTATTTTCCTACTTACATATATCAAACCAGAGTAATAACGGTCTTTTGAATTAGACAATACAGATGCTTCGTTTAGACAGGCCAATTCTGCCATATCTTCTACTTTGTTGAATTTTGGAGGGTTCATTTTTTGACAATCAACCGTATGAACTCGAACTCTTTTTCCGGATTCTTCCAACTCTACTTCCATTTCTTCTCCATGTTCGCCTTTTACGCTTGCTGTACAGAATCCATGCACTTCGTGAGGGACCCATGTCAGCTTTTTCTCGGCCCATTCTGCGTGGACCGTAGTATCATTGCGGAGTTTGATCGTATTTATATCCACCGTCAAATATTTCAACTCTTGAGCACTCGTGCTTCCGTACGGGCCCGCCATATTCAATTTGTCGGCTTAGGTCCGCAAAAATAAAACTACTCAAACTATCACAAACTTAAAATGTCTTTCTTATCCAAAAATAAAGTATAATCCTGAATTTAAAATTGATAAATATACTTCCTTCTACGTATTGGAGACTGCACTAAATTAGCAACATTCAAATTCGTTTTTTGGGCCGCCGCCCGCCTCGATCGGACTACTGGGTAATTTAACTTCAAATTATTTCATTAGAAAATAGTGATATGTTAAGATTCCACTTCAGTGATTTGACCAGTTCAGACTAGTTTAGTGTAGGGGGTATCCGGATTACTGAGAATTCTACTCACTACTTAGTTGTTGTCTATTTTATTGGCTATGCAAATTTTCTTTGTATTCAACTCTTATATCTACGTAATAGTTATACACTGAGGTATAGGTGTTTCTGGATTAGAAACCCCGACGGCCGGAGGAGTTTCTAATCCAGAAACACCGTATACCGAAGTGTATAACTAACTTACTCCCCATGTTATTCTAAATACACGAAATATTCATTACCAAATGTCATAAAAAGCAAAAACAATAAACACAGAAACATTAAATTTCATAAATCGATACATTTTTGTGGTTTCCCCATTGGGTACCTCTTCTATAATGATAGATTGAATGACTGAGTTGTATTAAGGATTAAACAGTTTGATTGGATAACAATGAGAGATGTTATTTGATATGTAATTTGATCTTCAGGAATGATAGACGTTATATTAAACTGAACTTTTTGTAGAAAATGAATATTAACCATATTGTCACAAATATTACGGAGAACTGCTAAATAAAGTAAGTAAGAATATATGTTGAATATGACAAATGCAGTTTATTCTCAAATAAAATTCTTTATGTTTTAGAGGACTCGACTGTTAAAAGGGAGATAATTCAAACTGATCGTTAGAATACTAGATTTCTTATGCAATAGCTTGAATACATTAGTTAGCAATTTAAATTTTTAAATTAAGCACAAGCAATTTTACTTAGTAATAGAAATACCTTAATTTGAATATCGGGTTTCAGAAAATAAATTTTAATTGGTTTATTTATTACATCAACCAATCAGGAGGCTGGATAACGCTCATTACAGCATTGTTTTAAGAAAGCTTTGGCCAAAGGTCACGTTTATTGTGACTCTGATGAAATTTTCCCACCACCACCCCAACATAGCCACCAGCATCAACCCCTTTTTTAATTTTATTTTTGTCTCGAGGAGTGGCCGTTTTTAAGTGCCAACACTTTTTTGTCTCAGGGAGTATTGTTCATTTCACAGGGAGTGAAGGACATAAATTGAGTAACAAATGTAGATATTGCATGTTTCTTATTTTTGTTGCGCTCCCTGATCTTTACATTGTATTGTTTTACATTATTAAAACTTATTCGTCATTTTGAATAAATGACATTTATGGGATATATATTGAGTTTGTTATTCTACCTCCCATATCCAAAAAATCAAGCGGCTTGGTTGCACTGGTAGTACAGAGAATAGTGTAGAAAGTTTCAGGTTTTTTCTCTACAGATTTGGGTATCACAATTTATCTGCTATGTCATGTGGTGTGGATATTTCTTTCCGAAATAAAACATAAAGTATTTTTCTACCAATAAACTGTTCAGTTTTAAGTGCGCATTTAACAAGTCAATGTTTTTTATTTTGTTTTGTTTTGTTTTGTTTTGTTTTGTTTTTTTAAAGGCTTGGATCCAGACAATTTAAAAAGGGGTTTCAGAATAAAAAAAAACAGGTAATAATAGTCTCATTTTCGACAATTTTCACATAATTTTAATAAATTTTCCGAAAAAATGGGGAGCCCCCCCCCCCCCACTAGATCTACCAATGATAAACTTTTGAAAGGGTGCCAACATATAATGTATTTTCTTTTTACATTTGCTTTCCCGACCAAGTTTTTTCCCCGATTATTTATTATTATTTAGTTTTTTTTAACGATTGCTTGGATTTTTTTCAGACTATACTTCCTTAACAAGATCTTTATGTCTTCTTTTTCAGTTTTTCAATATCCAGTTTTCATGTTATCTTCAGTTGAGTGGTAATTAATTACTTCATTGTTGTAGGCACAATAGGCCGTGCTCACAGGGTGTGAAGACAAGGGTTTCCAGAAACCCCCGTCGTCTCACCATGTGAACACAGGCTATTGTTATTATAACAATAAAGTAAGTCATAGAAAGGCAGTTTCAGAGATAGAAAGCATATGGTTTAACAATAGACCTGGGGCCGGTAATAAGAAGCTATCTTAAGCTTTAAGATGATCTAAAGGTATTCTTAGCATATAAGAGTGTAACAAGAAACAATCTTAATATGATTGACAGCCCTTAAATAGCCATGTCTACGAAATATCTACGATTTAATCTTAATGCATCTCTTTGTTTAGTCTTAAACTGTTTCTGTAACTGGAAGCCTTCGTAAATTTTAAGACACCCTTAAAGCACACTTAGCTTGATCTTGACCATTTACGAGCGTAACAAGACAACATCTTAGTATCCAAAGATAATTGTAACTTAAACTGTGGGTCAGACCATACTTAGGGATAACCATCTCTTCAAATTGGCACTGATGCTTCACATTCTCAGGCAAAGAAATCGAGATGATATTCCGAGGCGTTTATTTCGTGACAGAAATAACTCATTGGACTCAAATCAAATCAAATAAGTTTTATTTAAAGTCGAATATCTATAATACATAACATAAGCTCTAGTGAGCTTTTGAAGCGACTATTACATAAAAATCACATACAGGTATAAAATAACTTTACAAGTACATATTACATGACATCACAAAGCAAAAACATGCATGCATAGATATTAGTATAAAACATAAGCTCATGTATATATATACATACATAAAAGCAATATCATGCATATATAAAACACAGTTACATATAAAATTAATCAGAACTGAATCTAAAAGCATAAAAACATAAGCTCATGTATACATAGACATACTTACCTCAGTGTCGAATTTATTGTGAAAAACTACAGACTCGACAGAGAAAGTATATATAGCATTTGTCAGGATCTGGAACAATATCTTTTAAGATTTACTAACCGATCGCATTCCATACCCGTTTCTCTTCAAAATATGATAGCGTTAAGGTACTACATGTACGTAATAACTGTTCCGCGCTGTGTTAATCGTGTATCGAGGTGTATTTCGCATAACTTGTCAAATTATGTGCAGTTTCATATGTCAGCAGAAGAGCAGCAAAGAGTGAAATACGACTTTTATGACATTACGGAATTTCCCTTGGTTCTCGGGGCTGATGACGGGACATTGATTCCGATTAAAGCTCCATCAGCTGACGAGCACCTTTATGTTAGTCGAAAAGGTTATCATGCAATAAACATACAGTATGTCTGTGATGCAAATTATGATGCGAAATATTGTCGCCAAATCGCCTGGTGCAACACATGACACTCATATATGGAACAACTGCAAACTCGCAAAAGCATTTGAAGACGGCACAATAAAATGCGCTTGGTTGTTGGGTGACAGAGGATATGCGCACGACAAAAGGGACGCAAAACAACAGAGTACAACGAATAAAAATGTACATGAATAAGACGACACAAAAACTGAAGCACTTGCAATATGAACCTCCACAAAAAACCGGACCTGAGGTGACATCAGGTGCTCCGGAAGGGTAAGTATATCATGCCCCGTCGACGGTACCCGTCACACTGCAAGTGAGGAAATTCCAGGTAAAATTAAAATCCATGAATGTCGAATCCGATATGACAAGAAATCTAATCTAAGATATCAAGTTTCATTTGTGATATTGAAACATCACAACGATCTACCAAATCATGGTGTCGATCGTAAAATTTCTGAAGTGATGATTTCAACCATCACAACGATCTACCAAATCATGGTGTCGATCGTAAAATTTCTGAAGTGATGATTTCAACAAAGGTTGAACATAACCCTGACTAAGCAGCTTCTGTGACAGCATTTTCGCTCTATAGAGAAAATCCCTGTACACATATATCATATCACATGCACGTGAGTATAGCGAATCGACTGTTGTTTCCCATCCTGTACACTGGTTAACATCTAGACCATCAGATGACGTTAAGATTATTCTAAGTGTACATTAGGTACTCTTCTTGTTACTGACTTAAGATAATTTTTGCTCTCACATACGACAGTACATAAGCAGGCTTTAAGGGAGCTTTAATAGGACTTCCTAGTTACCGGCCCCTGGGGTGTAATGGTAATTTAACCCCCTTAAGTATAATTTGATCAGATTTGTTTTTATGAAAACAGTTTGGAATTACCACCACTTTATTAAATGTGTCGTTTTATATTTTATAATATTTTCTCAAATAGGCGGAACTTTTTTGCCAAAATATG
>MJUT01044164.1:1316561-1328805 GCA_002080005.1 Gigantidas platifrons | reverse complement strand
ACATGGCATTTTCCATATCGGCCCTGGTATCAGCCCTCTGGTCCGATATGACAGTCTCAGGCTGATACCAGGGCCGATATGGAAAATGCCATGTAATAATTTATAAGTATTTCTTAATGCATTTTATTAATTGGTACTTTAATTTCAGTCTCTATATTGTTTCATTAATAAAATATTGATAGTTATCTAACATTATGTACGTTTTCCTTTGAAATTAACGAAAGTAACCTGTCTGATACAAGATGTTGTATCACCACACTGTGGTGATAAAAGAATGGCACGACGTTCTCTGCTGAACTCCTTTGTCATGATGTCATTTCATTGGAATCCGGCGAAAAACACATCAATGTAGGCAACGTAAAGACATAGTATCAATATTCCCGGCAACTGTAAGGTCCACATTTCTTTTTTAAAAGCGTTGTCGGATTGTACAGTGACACTGAAAGTGATTGAACACTAATTCGACATTGGTGAAAGAACGTCAACAAATAACGTGATGTCATTCACAAAAAGTAGTCTTTCTGCGAGTATTGTAAAAAAAAGGGTTGTAAATATTAATTAAATCCTTGTTATTTGTTTAAATTTGTTTTTATTAAATGTTATATAAACTTATTACATAAATAGTGTGTTGGTACAAGATTATGTATCAGGTCTTGTCTGTTACGTGAACCAACCGCATCACAACTCGTCGCTATCACGACTCGTAGTGATACTGGTTCACACAACAGGCTCGACCTGATACATAGTCTTGAACCACCACACTATATATGTAATGGGTATGTATTCATCATTTTTATTGACTCTCATATGTATGCTTAATATACACAGCAAGCTCCATTTCCGCATACAACTTACTTTCCCGCGTAAAATCCCAGATTTTTCTGTTGTCGAATCTGGAAACATTCCCTTATTATATACAAAACCGGATGCGTGGAAGGGGAGCCTCTAGAGGCTCCAAAACCATGCATGCGTGGATTCGGAGCCACTACCTATTTTTACTAACAAAAACATTTGTTTTATAAAAATATACAAATTTTTCTTTCTTGTTAATTTTTTTTATACATATCTTCTTAGAATATATATTTTTCGAAATTAACTTTGATGAGAAAGTTCAAGATTTTGACAGGTGATAATATAATCAATCCATACTAGAGATAAACATATTCTTATAAGCAGGTCCTGATAACGAATATTTCTGGTCTCACCCCAATTTCCACTGTAAGGATCTTAAAAGCCACTGTAATGTTATAAAATATATATGAAATTTATTAAAAACATATAAATTTATTTGATAGAAATCATAACCATGCATTTAAATATCATTTTGTACTTCTGGACTCTTATTCTTTGTTCTGGACTCACTTTCGAGATGCCAGGGAGAAAGGAGAGTGTGGGAGATGGGAGTAAAGAGAGTGAGACCACCCATGAGAAAGGAGACAAGCTGAAGTAGGGAGATCGGGAAAAAAGAGAAGAGATTATGGGAAGGGAGATTCATAACCCTCAGTGTACTACAGTCTTAGTAGGTGTTGTGTACTGGGCATGTGTTGCATCTACTCTTCCTGAGCACATCTCACAGTTTTCTGGCGAGTCCTTAATTTGTGGGAGGTTTCTTGCCATAAAACCAGATTAAGCCCATCAGTTTCTCTTTAAGACGCTTGTGGCAAGTCCGGGATATAACAGTTATTTGCCTGTCATTCTGTTTGTTGATTGTGTTGAAAATTTATCGACTTGGTCATCTTTTACGGACAAAATTCCTTGGTGTTCAGTACTTTTCGTTAGGCTTATGGTGTTTAATGCCACTTTCAACAATATTTTAGTTATATCGTGGCTGTCAGTTTTATAAGTAGAGGAAACCAGAGTAACCGGAGAAAATCACAGATCTGCCACAAGTCACTGAAACTGGAATACCCAGAGAAAACCACTCTGAGCGGGATTCAAACTCATAACTTTAGTGGCGATAGGCACTAATAAATCCAACTACCATACGACCATGACTACGACAGCCCTTGAGCCTAAGCATAACATGTCCCACATCACAAAATGAATACAAAAAAATATATTCAGATATCAATATACTGGATATATTAGATTCAATCTGAAAAGAGACAAATAATAACCAGTTTACTAATAATGCAGCCACCTTTTTGTACCTGTCCTAATAGTCGAGCGGTCAGACCTTCACAATTTTGATTTTAATGTACCCTCCGAACACACACCTGAAACTTTCTGTATGGTTATTTTCAATGTTTTTACTTTTATTTTAATCGGGTCGTCACCAATTCGTACCGCCCGATTTTTTAAAATATACATTTGTTTAGCGTAGGGGTATCTTCACGAAATATAATGTCTTACTTACAAGATCGTTAAATTGCAATGTTGACTTTATCATCAGGTAAGAACACATTTTTATGAATGTTTGAAGACTATAGATTGTCTTTAAAATATAAAAATGTTCATTTTTATCTATTTTAATCATGTAATAGCATTCTATGATAAGGAGGTGTTTTTCATATAAATTATGACATGTAACTAACCAATATAACAATACTGTATGAGATGATTTTTTATTTTATTATTTTCTGAATACTTTTAAACATAATTCATAAATTTTACCCATTTAAATGTGAAGGTATTTGATCAAACAGACACAGTTAATGAAAGATCATTTAGAATGTCTAGGGACCGACCATTTAACTTGCAGGGGGTGGGGTTATGGTTTTATTTTTCGTTCAGAATTTTTTTTTCGGACAACATAAGAGTTAGATTTTTTTGTCGCACAATTTTTTTTCTCCAGAATTTAACATTAGGTTATATGACAAAAACTCTGAATCAGATTTTATTTTTCCTCCACCAAAATCAGAATATTTTTTTCAGCAACATTGGGATTCTGAATATTTTTTTAGAAACCCCCCCCTGGAAGTTAAATGGTCTGTCTCTTAGGCAAAAAAGTTGTAGATTTCCGGAAAAATACATTAACTGATCGTGTACCATATTTAGTGTTATCCCTATTTTGCTGTATTTTCTTTTGATCTTGCTATCTGAGAATTTCCCATCTCACGCTAGTAACTAAGCATTGTCAAGGATGCACGTAGTATTACCGCTGTTTTCTAATACTTAAATATGACGTTATAACTTATTGACATTACATTACCAAATCCTTGATAATAAGTGATTAACGATATAAAATAATAATTGTGTTTAAAAAAATGTCAGTATCTCAACAAAAATTATTTAATTATGAATACAAAATAGCGATAAAATAATTAAAGATGTTTTTTAAAACTCGAGGACGTTTCTCAGTCATCTCTCATCTCAGGGCTTCGCCCTTCGATGAGAGATGACTGAGAAACGTCCTCTTGTTTTAAAAAACATCGTTAATCACTTATTCTCGTCCTGATAAGTGACCCGAACTTGCTAATTGCATATGCTTTAAAAATTGCGTAAGAAAATTTGTTATTGTGTTTTGGTGTTCTTGAGTTGTCTAAGAGTTGATATCATTAACTGTGTCTGTTTGATCGAACACCTTCACATTTAAATGGGTAAAATCGATGAATTGTATTTAAAAGTATTCAGAAAATAATAAAATAAAAATTCATCTCATACAGTATTGTTATATTGGAGTTACATTTCTCACTAATGAGACAGCACAGTTCCTATTTTTAGCTGTGTGAGATATCCTTGTCTCAACCAGTGGGTGAGATAAGAATTTCACGCTACTTTTCCCACAAAAATGTTACGTTTCACAAAATGTAATTGTATCAATAAAATCGCTTAAATATTTATGTCTTGTGTTTTTATCTAGTCAGCCACTTATCAACTGTCCCCCAAAATTAGGTTACAATAGAAACTTGCATCGCTTTCATAAAAAAAACACACGCTTACACAAATTAAGGGGAAATAACTGTGTTTGTTTACATCGTCTGCTAAAAGTGCATACCTGTCAAATAAAAATATCCTCTTGTTAAATTAGTGAGAAAAAGAATCAAACACCGGAAAGAGGGCAAGATGGAAAAATCTCAGACACCCGCGGGAAAAATTTCTATTGGTCTCCAACGCAGCGAGCCACGTTGGAGACCAAAAATCTTTCCCTTTGGTGTCTAAGATTTTTCCTTTTCTGTCTTGCCCTCTTACTGGTGTTAGATCCTTTATGTCACAATTTATATGAAAAACACCTCCTTATCATAGAATGTTATTACATGATTAAAATAGATAAAAATAGTCTTCAAACATTCATAAATATGTGTTTTTACCTGATGATAAAGTCAATATTGCAATTTAACGATCTTGTAAGTAAGACATTATTTTTCGTGAAGATACCCCTATGCTAAACAAGAGTATATTTTAAAAAATCGGGCGGTACGAATTGGTGACGACCCGATTAAAATAAAAGTAGAAACATTGAAAATTTCAGATGTGTGTTCGGTGGTTACATTAAACTCATTAAATAAGCGACTTTTTTGGACTTGACCGTTACACTATAAGCCAAGACCTGAATTTCCAATGTCATAAGTCATGATCTTTCTTGAGTACAATAGATTTAGGTGAGGGGATGGTTGATTGTTTCGTTGATATTAGTGGAATTATTGACCATCACTGTTCAAACTTTCTTGCATAAAATAATGAAAAAAACCCATCCTTTTTGATTGTATATTTTGTATAAAAGTATATATATCTACATAATATATACATACTTGGTATAAAAATATTTGTACAAATACACACGTAAATAATTCTATCACAAACCAAAACATTTCAACCTCATTTGGTACAAATAAAAATATTATGCATTAAATTGATTCGTAGCAAACAAATATATATATAAATTTGTAATATTTATAAAAATAAAAGTCAGTGGTATAAATTGTAATCTGGAAAAGAGATTATCATAAAAAGAAGAAGATAATTAGCATCAAATTCGAAAATTGATTGATTGATTGGTGATTAACGCAACTTTAGCAATATTTCAGCTATGTCATTGCACGGAAATTGAATGTTATTAAGCAGTTCAAATTTTAACAAACAAAAGATCAGAATACTCAATAATACAGGTTGGCAGCATAACAAAAGCTCAAAACAAATTGACAACACTGAAGTCGATGATCGAATTGGTAAATTTCTACCAAGAATTAGCAATAAACATATGTCTTTAAAAATCTAAACATACTTAATATACCTGCTTAGATGTAGGATTTTATTTTAGAGAGGGATCACATTTTGTAGAGGAGCCTAAGGTCCCCTTTAGGTCCAATGCAGCATTTGGGGGGGGGGGGTGGAGGAAGCAACCTATAAACTCCTGATAAGTAGTTATTAGATTGTCTAATTAAAAACAACAGATGATTGACAGTGGATTATTTAGATGGGGTGCAACACCTTCTGACTCAGCACCTGCCCAATATTAAAACAACAAATTTAAAGAATGAGTGTGTGACCAGGATTGTAATAAACAAATATATATGAAACACAATATTAATAAAGAGTATCACATTTAGCACTAGTATGATCTAGGAATGTCAAGTATTAGGAACAATAAACATCTGTTGTCTAGGAAACCATTGACAGTTTAGTATTTTTCCCATAACATAACAAATTGTATTTAAGAAGGATATTTCATATCCGATAGTCTCTAACACATATATTTGTAGTGGAATGATCTAGAGCCTTTTTAACATAGGGACAGGTTTAAAAGCATATGTGTATTTGTCCGAATTTTTAGATATTACTTTTTTCTTGCCTTACAGTTACAGGTTTAAGAAGCCCTGAAATTTAATCTACATTCTATATTGGAAAAAACACTTCTTCCCTGAGATTTTCATCTCGCATCAAATTTTTTTTTCTTTACAATACATAAATAACATGATAGAAATACCTACACAAGTTGCCATTCACTATGGGCTATAAAGACAAATAACTGCTGGTCCTGCATTCATCCGAAACATTTGCAAGTTATAATAATAGCCTTTCCCATAAAATGTAGACCAATTAAATGTGTTTATGATGTCACTATTTTACCATGAAATTGTTATTTTTCTACTCATAATGTCCTAGATAAATGTAGGACCTCAGTTATTGTGAAAGGGTCAATTCTTACACAATGTCATGATTGGCAAGTATAAATATTGGATCTAAGACAAATTATGTCTACATAGTTAACTTATTATGTTCTTTCACTAACAAAAAAATGTTTCCCGTAATATTTATTGCATTTTCCATCAAAATATGAGACATTATTAAACAATCACTTTTCAACGACCTCTGTCTCTATTCTGAAGTCGTCCATGACCTCCTCCTCAATTGGTTGTCGTGGAGATGACATGGGAGAAGAATAAGATGAGCTACTATCACTATCACCTTCGTTGTCACGGATCACTGCATCAATCGATTCTGGACCCGTTATTTCTGGTTCAGGAATTGGTTCCTGTGGACGTGTGTCTATGAATGTTTTCTGAACTTTTGCATATTGTACTTCTTGAGGTTCATCAGCGATAAAACCTCTGGGAGATTCCTCTGGCACAAATCCTCTGTTATCATACATTGGGTTTAAGGGTGGTAATGGGTCAGGTTGCTACAGTAAAAAAAAATGTCATCAACTTCAGTAATGGTGCATACAGCATCATAAAAAAATTTGTGTTTTACATTCATTAAAAAAATATTGGAACAACCATATAATTTTTTTTTTGGGGGGGGCTTCAATTTGCAACTAGAAAGTTTGGTAAAATTGGAACAAAAAAAATTACCTGGTACTGATTTTTCATGAAAAAAAAAATCTGATTTTTATTTCGTGTGAAAAAAATTCCGACTCTGAAGAAAGAAACATAGCTCTCTAAATATTAATGGTCAGTCCTTTACATTTTAATGTCGCTGTGTCAGAGCAATTTTTGTTTCAACTGTTTTACTGTCAATTTTGGTTTACTTTGTGAATCTTCCCACCCCTATAAAGCAGTAAAACCATATAAATGTCAAGTCATAATTAATAATATATTAATACATTCTATGTGTTAAGATAAATTACCACAGGAGTCCAAAACAAGTTCACATTGTCCACAAAAGTTTACACAACAAATATACTTATTTAGTACCACTATTCTTTCTTTAAACAAACAAAAAGAGTTAAAGAGTACCACTACCCATTTCAACTCTTTAAAAACTTTTTTTTTTTTATAATAATTACATTTTTGTATTTCATAAACAAAGCTTGAATCCATATAATTTTTCTCTGTATATATTTTTTTTCTGTGGATTTGTCTATATTTATAATTGACTATTTAATATAGGATCACTTGTTTTCCGAATGATTTCAAAGTCTTAGGAGCAAGCAAGCCAAAGGACCAAAACAGGATGTCAAAAATGGGCTACGTTCACTTATGCCAGAGAGAGATAAACCTTAATTTTAATAATAGTTACATCTAGGAACTGTAAATTATAAACTTACCGATCGGGACACCATTCTTTTATGTTCTGAAAGTAAATTAACAAAACCAATAAAATACATTATTGTACATTTATATTAATTAAAATTGACTTATTTTACAAAAGATATATATTTAAAAAAAAAAGATCTGTGCACTTACTAAACACCATTGAATTAGCAAATGTTATACCTCGTCTGAGATTTTATTTCCAGGACAAAATCATGCTGGGAACCTGCTTTAGAGAATGTTTAATATTCAAGAAATCAGCATTAGAAAACGTTCAATACATCAAGAGTCTGCTTATAAAATGCTTAATATACTGGTAACCTGCTTTAGAAAATGTTTAATAAACCATTTTCCTGCTTTATAAAAATGTTTTACATACCAGGAACACAATTTATAAAATGTTCAATAAATCAGAAATTCACTCAATAAAATGTTCAATAAACCAAGTTCTTGCTTCATAAAATGTTCTATAATTCTGGAACCTGTTTTAAAAAATGTTTGATAATATCAAGAGCCTGCTTTATAAAATGTGCAATAAACCAGGAGGCCCATTTAAATATGCCACTAAAGGTAAATTTGAACCAAATCTGCATTCAAACAAATCTGCCTTGGTTCATTTAAGAATTTTCCATTTTTAGTAATGGCAGCCATCTTAGATGGAGTTCATACCTATCGGATATGATTTAGAATGGGGACAGTCAAAGAACCATTCCTGTTCGGCTTGGTTCATATTGGCTCAGTGGTTTCTGAGAAGATTAAAATGTAAAAGGTTAGTGCCGAATGCCAAGTGATGGCAAAAGCTCACCCTGACTTTTAGTCAGGTGAGATAAAAAGTTGTTTTAAAATGAAATTTGATAGGTATTTCAGGGTTCATAAGTAATTTTGTTCCCTAAAAATATCAATATTCCAAATTTGACTAGGGCATGCAAGGTTAGGGTCAATATAGTTACAAAAACAATTTGTTCAGAACAAAGAAACAATACAGTTGACTTTCGTTATCTCGAATTCGATGGGACCATGGAAAAAATTTGAGTCAACCGTAGTTCGACTCAAGAGGAGTTACGAAAACCGGAAGTGTAGTTTGTTTAATGACGAAAGGGAGACAACTCGAGCGAAATTTTGAAGAGCTAACACCAGCATCACATGTCTCATTTCTCAGAACGAATTAAAACTTATTCAATGTTTTGTTGCTGTTTTTTGTTTTCTCTGTTAAATTCGTTGAATCTTGTGGAACAACTGATAACTTCTAGATATCTTTTTTTGTGTGTATGATTATGTTTTTCAGCTGATGCATTGTCATTAAACTTCACCCATCATGACGTATTTTTCATTGTGCAATATTTACAATAAATTGTGTTTTTATGATTCAATAAAATTTCCCCTTTTATTACAACTGTTAATTAAGAGTAACATTTTTTTTAAATCTTTCAAAATTGAGAAATTATACATCAAAATTAATTTCCGACAATAGATAAAACGCTTCCGTTGTGTACTTGTCATAATCATTGATGTATGCCGACCCAAGCGCACTTATAATGTTATGAATCGATAATTTTTGATTGTACACATCTAACTTGTGTCATAATACCAAGCCAATTCAAATATTACCACTAATTAATTTGACAAGATTGTGAAATAAACATGTGAAATAGCCTAAGGTAAAAATGTCAAAGCCAATGACCGGATGTTTCACCTGTGATCCGATTTTAATCCCAAGGTAATTATACACATGTTTTGACAGGTAAATTTGACTTAACGAATGTAAATAATATGGCTTTCTACATCTCTGGACCAAAACTTTTATTCGAGACAACCGAAATTACGACTCATCCGAATTCGACTCAACAGGAGTCAAATTACATATATTTATACACAAAAAAGTTCGGGATTTCGATAAAAATTCGACTCAACCGGAAATTCGAGTCAACCGAGTTCGAGACAATGAGAGTCAACTGTACTTTTTTATGATGAATTAAGCGACTCCATGCTCAAAACCCAATAGCAATCAAGTATGATCTATTATCAACATATCTTACCCAGATCTTTCTTGCTTTTTTGTTTACTCTTCCATATACACCATGCAGCAATAATCACAAACAAAATAATGAGGAAAAACAAAATGGCCACAATTATCATAACAATCATGGCAGGTGTATCATCTAAGTATGTAGGGTCATCATCAGCAACCTGTCAATAGAGAACATACAATAATAACCTGTATACCATGGACAAAAAATATGACCACATATAAGACAGTTGTTTATTGCAAAAAGATCCAATTTTGGTTCTATCTTAGCAAGAATAAGTAACCTTTTGATGAGATAATCATAGATGATGTTTGTTTTATACTTGACAAACAGGCAGAGTAGTGACATTTTTATAGTTTCCACTCACTATAAACAATCAACAAATAGAATTATTATACCTTACATTATATATAAAATAAGGGATGTTTTTACAAAATTGGTACCCCAGGGAAACATCATTGTTGTTCACCGGTCGACAAATGTTATGTTCCATGTCTGTCCGGAAATGTATCCGTTTTTGCATTCCGGAATTACAATCTTCACCGGTAGTTAAAAACACAAATATGAAATTTATGAAAACACAAGATAAAAACACACAAATAAGTGTTTATTGCATCCAACATTATTGTAAATAGAGTTTCGATATAATAAAACAATTATTGCCTGCACTTGCAGTGAACATCATAATTGTTCACCTTAAGTGCAGGCAATAATTGTATAATGTCACTCTACTCTGACAAATTATCCTCATTCCCAGTCAACCACTCTTACTCATTCAAGTTGTATATATGCTTAACAGAGAAGCAGCAAATGCCAAATTTTATAGTCTTTGATTTGATTTGACAAGGGATCAAACCCCACGTTCTATAACACTAACTAGAGGCTCACATGAGCCTGTATAGCTCACCTGGGTATAACAACATCAGTCAATAAAACTTGATAAAAAATAACAAATGTAGCCCTCATCATTGCAAGACCCCCTCTCCAAAAAAATTTGGGCAGGGGTTCCCTCTTTAATGTATGTTATCGTTCCCTCTTTAATGTATGTTATCAACATTGCTGTAAAAAACATAAATGTCAATGATTCTCAAAATTTAGCTTTTGCTACTTCACATTTTGTAATAGAGTTGCTTCCCTTTGATTATTTGAGTAACCAAAAGCGGTGAAAGTCAAAAAAAAAAAATGCATTTCAAGAGGAATAACTCTTCACACAGTTGTCGGACATTTTCAACTGTGGAACTTTATTGTAGATCTTGACATGCTGAACATTTTTGCAGTTTAAACTTGACATCTATTTTTGAAATAAAGGATGAAAAGTATTAAAATTTTGAAAATTTGATGAAACAAGGGCAATAACTCCAAAATGGGTAATGGGATTTACTTCAAAATTGCAGGGTAGGTAGATCTTGACATGCTGCATATTTTTGCAATTTAAATTTAACCTTTATCTCTTATAGTTTTTGAAATATAAGACAAAAAGTATTACAATTTAAAAAATGTGATGAAAAAAGGGCAATAACTTCAAGATGGGTAATAAGATTTTCTGCAAAATTGCAGGGTTGGTAGATCTTATCATGCTGAACATGTATGCAATTTGAACTTGACATCTATCTCTTATAGTTTTTGAAATAAAGAACGAAAAGTACAAATTATGCCTAATTTGCATAATCGGTATAAATCGGCTGAAAGAAAAATTTCACATAAAAACCCGTAATATATGTTAAACTACTCATTGCCATGTATGTAGCTGCAGTTAAAATTTGAGCTCATTTTGACTTATACTAAAGCAGCAATAGACAATTGAAATTTCAACCCCCCTTTTTTCTATTTTTAGCTTGGCGGCCATCTTAGTTTGAAGTCGGGATCACCGGACACACTTTTGGAAGGGTGCCATCCAAGGACCATTCCACCAAAGTTTGGTTGCAATTGGCCCAGCAGTTTCTGAGGAGAAGATTAAAATGTGAAATGTTGACGGACGGACGGACGACGGATGAAAAGTGATGGCAATAGCTCACATGACCCTTTGGGTCAGGTGAGCTAAAAAGGGCAATAACTCCAAGATGGGTAATCAGATTTACCTCAAAATTGCTGGGTAGGTAGATCTTGATATGCTGAACATGTTTGCAGTTTAAACTTAACATCTATCTCTTATAGTTTTTTAAATAAAGGATGAAAAGTACAAAATATGCCTAATTTGCATAATCGGTATAAATCGGCTGAAAGAAAAATTTCACAGAAAAACCCGTAATATATGTTAAACTACTCATTGCCATGTAGCTGCAGTTAAAATTTGAGCTCATTTTGACTTATACTAAAGCAACAATGGACAATTGAAATTGCATGTTTATATTCCTGTCAAAATGAGCAGTCAAATCTGAACTTTTCTTCCTCTTTATCACATATAACACTCTTCTTTAAAAGATTAGCACTTAACTTCTAGATTCAACAAATTTCCAAAATAACTAAGGGGGTTGTCGTGGTCTTGATCATGATCGTATGGTAGTTGAACACTTTAGTATATTATATGGAGCTTGTGTACTCATTCAGAATTTTCTGTTATATTATATCAACAATATTTAATGGTGGAGAACACAAGAGAAAAACATGAGCTTCAGTTATCATCTATAAAACTTGATGCCATAATTTTATATAAAAGTGTCCCACAACTCATGAGGAGTGGGATACAAGCCTATATGTTAGTAATCACATAGTAGTCTATAGACTGGATCCCTAGTAGTCTATAGACTGGATCCCTAATAGTCTATAGACTGGATCCCTAGTAGTCTATAGACTGGATCCCTA
>MJUT01044164.1:1293159-1316402 GCA_002080005.1 Gigantidas platifrons | reverse complement strand
TAGTCTATAGACTGGATCCCTAATAGTCTATAGACTGGATCCCTAATAGTCTATAGACTGGATCCCTAGTAGTCTATATACTGGATCCCTAATAGTCTATAGACTGGATCCCTAATAGTCTATAGACTGGATCCCCCTTTATTAAATATACAGTGAAACCTGTCTAAACCAAACCTTGAATAAACTGGACACCTGTCTATTCTGAGCGAAAGAGATGCACCAAGATGGTTCGGCTTAGACAGGTTTCATAGTACTGTAAAACCTGTCTAAACAGAACCTTTTTCTGACCAACTTTTGTTTTCGGAATACACAGTTGTTCAGTTTACATAGGTTAAATTATGAAAGATTTCCTGCATTGAAACTTAATTTACAGTCGGGCATATAGAGGATTCCTTTTTATTCAGGGTTCGTTTTGTACAGGTGTCATAGTATTTGACTTACATCCATAGATTTAACATACAACAAATCAAATGGCTCTGGATTCTTTGACCTTTGTGCATTAAGTACATTTAGAAGCTCAGCACTAGAATAAATATAGTACTGTCTGTTAAAACAGTTCTCACATATTGCTGATAAATATACATCTGACCTGGAAAAGAAAGAGTTAAAATGTCCCGTTAGAAAACATGTCTGTGATAGTAATGTAAGTAAGTTATTGTATGAATGAAGCTTTTTTTCATCTGTTAATATATACAGTAAAACCTGTCTATAGTGGTCACCTGGGGGAGATTGACAAAATGACCGCTACATACAGGTGACCTTTATGTGAAGGGTTTTGATTTTTTGACAAAATATTGCACGTTAGTTGTAGATAAACATTTTTCATTACATCTTATGTTTTTAATAATGTTTTACTGGTTATTTTGTTCCTGTCGTAATTTTACTCTGGTTTACATTTATTGTTGATGAAATTATCTCAATATGATATGATTTGAATAAAACATACAAATAAATAAATAAAGATATTTAATAAACAAAAGTATACTAAACTGGAAGCATTGTTTTTCAAAATCGTAAATTTCCAGTAACACGAGGTTGAACTGGGAACGTTGTTTTCAAAATCGTAAAGAATCTCGCATTTTCTTTAAAGAATGTTCATTATCTGGGTATGACCAACACCCATCTCGCCCACAGTCCGACGACTTTTCCCAACATCACAATGATTTATCGCTTTCACTCTGTTGTCAAATTTCAAAGCTTTCCTATTTACGGATGTTGATGATTTTGACATGATGCACTAGATATAAAATATTTTTGGTGGGTGAATTTCTATTCTCGTCGTAATGAATAAAAATCCACAATACCGCCTGGGGATAAACTGTCCTTTATGTCATTTACGATTCACAAAACAAAATGTGTTTGTTTATTTAATTAATTAAATTAGTCAATATATTGTGTAACACCTCAGGATTTTTGGTACATTTGAGAAAAATACTGATCTTCCGAAATCACTTTATTATTTTTAAAATAAAATTGACCGTAGTACATAGGTTTTTACACTGAAAATTACTTATAAATGGTGACCGCTGACCGCATTGAACAGGTGACCGCTATATCGAATTAAAATATATAGTAAAATGCACCGGGAGAGCACGAAAGTGTCCGTTATGAGCAGGTGACCATTATATAAAGGTAACCGTTACGGCAGGTTTGACTGTATAAACATTTTATCCTGCATGTGTTCTACAACTTAGATCATTGTTTGTCCTTTTGTATTTTTTCTTTTGGTCATTGTGTTGTCTGTTCTTCTTCGATATACGGATTCTGATTACCCCTTTGGTATCTTCAAGATCTTCTTAGAGCAGTCAAATTGCACTGACTGGATAAATTTTTGCTATATTACGGTCACTGACAAAAGATATAGATATCCTGATTCCTGTCGAGTGATGGTAAGAAATGGTAACAGTATAAGTACTGATATCAGAGAACACACCGTCAAAAAACAACAATTTAGCAGTCACTTTGGGTTTTTTGACATTGCAGGATAAATACAATATACATACATTGACAGAAAATATAAAATTAATTTGCACTCGCTGCGAAACAGGACAGAAAAGCTCTCCAAAGGTTCGCTTTTCAAAATTATTCTAATGCTTGAACAAATAAATTTTATTTTTCTGACAATGTATTGTCTATGTATTTATACCATGTTTGCATTTAGTATTGTCATCAAAATAAACATTTCCAAATAATTTAAATAGTAAGAAAGGATATGGCTGTACATGAACATGTGAGACTATCCAACTTTACACAAAAATAACACAAATTAAAGTAAAGGAACAGCGTTTTTTAATATTGCTGTTCTACATTTCCCAGTCACAGTAGTGTCTTCAATAATGAGCCTAGACCATATCCTAAAAATGAGTGTGAAACAGCCATAAGTAGCCTGCTGTTGAGCTGAATGGTACTTTATACTTCTATCGATAAATGCTCCATCTGGACAGGGGTCCGGGTGGCTCATTGAGTTAGGTCGCTGGATCTAACAGCTCATACAAGCCTATCATCAATACGGCGTTGGTTCGTGCCCGGCTTTGTAAATCACAAAAAAGGGTGCAGTCGACTCGCAGCCGCAAGTGATAAAGTTTACCAGTTGCTTGCCCATGGTCGATGGCTCTCTCTGGGTACTCCGGCTTCCTCCACCACTAAAACTAGTCGCCATGATATAGCTGATATATTGCTGAAAGTGGCGTAAAAACACCAAAACTATAAAAAAATCAAATCCATCTGGACATCTTTGTTGTTCTGGTGTTATTTGCTGTATATATAATTGTAATTCCCAGATGTAGGGATACCAACAAGAAAAGGAAATACAAGTATTCTTACAAATACCGTCATACTTGTTTTATTTTCTAGATACCGTAAATAAGAACTCTACAATTATAGGATGTGATATTGAAGAGTTCATGCTATAGTAATTTAATACATGTCACATTTGACATTGCACCTTCTAAATATATCTTATAAACTGACCAATAAGAATCCTGTTGTTCTGCTGAGGTCACATGATCTTTAACAGCTGAGATACAAACAAATTTGAACACCTGGCTACCATCAGCATTGGTTAAACTTTCAAATGTCCTATAAAATATAATAAAAAACTATACTTTGATAATTTGTTTCTGATAACTTTAAGACTGAAATAATGTTTAAAAGTTAATGGATGACAGACGGCTAACAATAGCTCATATGGCCTGTGCCCAGGTGAGTTATTTTGTACTTCAAACAATTTTAACATCACTTTTCATATTCTGGTATCAGTTCACATACATTAAACAATAAATTATGTAAATTAGGAGCCGTTATGACTGTGGTAGTATGGTAGTTGGATTTACAACTACCTATGCAATCAGTGCCTATCACCACTGATGTTGTGAGTTCGAATGTCGATCATGGCGAATTGTCCAACATTACGTGATAAAGTTTGTCAGTGACTTGTGACAGGTCGGTGGTTTTCTCTGGGTCGTCCAGTTTCCTCCACGATATAACTGAAATATTGTTGAAAGTGGTGTCAAACACTATCAAACAAACAAACGTTCCCAGAGAAAGTAGAAGTTGATTGGCCAACAATTGTCTTTCTATAATCAACGGATTACACTTCCTTTATAACTGCCCCTTCGTTTGCAAAAACCATAACGATCGCCTGTTTCAACAATAAACAGCTAACGACTTTTCCTTTCATCACCTATTACAAAGACTAAATATAGCAGACGCGTACACTGAAAAGCGTGCTCTATATATAGGTCAAGATGAAATTCAATACCCCTCTTTATACATGATCTTTCCATGTACATATTTCTGATTTTCTTTTAATTAGAGTGTATGTTTTAATATTAAACTAGAGGCTCCCAGGACCCTGTAATCGCTCACCTGGTTTTCAATTTGACATCTAAAGTTGATAGAAAATGGGGGTGTTACACATAATTTTGAAAGTGGGCTACCCAAAGATCATTTCAACTCAAATCTCTGAGCAAAAGATTTTGATGTGATTTTTATCTCATAATATTCCTAAACGGAATAAACTGGCTGAAAAAATCTCACAGAAAAACCCGGAATATATTTTAAACTACTCCTTGCCATGTAGCTGCAGTAAAAATCTGAGCTCATTTAGATTTATAATAAAACAGCAATGGATATTTGAAGAAATTTCTATTTTTAGTAACAGCAGCCATCTTGAATGGAGGGCGGGTCTGTCGGACACAATTTTGAAAGGGATTCACCCAAGGATCCTCCCTGCCAGGTTTGGTTTAATTTGATTCAGGGGTTTAAGAGGAGAATATTTAAATGTGAAAGTTTATGACGTACGACGGACGGACGACGGATGCTAAGTGATGGCAAAAGCTCACATGGCCTTTGGCCAGGTGAGCTATAAAAAGGTAATCAGTCTAGTTTGGCCAGATACGACGCTTTGATGAACAGCTAAATCTGCTAGGCGGTGAGGCATAAGCCTTTAATAAGCATGGTATATCTAAAATGGAATTATCAAAGGATGCATGGTTTAGGTACATCCATAGTTTCTGTAAAAATTTAACTTTTTAACTTACGTTTTAATTTGATCAACAAATTGTCTTACTTCCAATGGGGGTTGTGTCACTACAAGCTCTATTTCATTTCCTGCTTGTGTTACAAATATCTACAAAATTAAAAATCTCAAATTAAATACTAAGTTGTTTTGTATGCTGGAGTAAGTGATTGTTATTTTAAGTCAAATGAGCAAGTTTTTCAGCTATGTCAGGGTGACAATAAGCTACATTTTGATGTGATGACGATGTCCGCTTTGTTCTAGACGAACACGCTTATTTGGAATTTTATAGTGCTAGCTCACTGAAACAACAGTCAGCAGGCAGACATGTCACTCCACTTGGACACATTATCCATATTCTGAGCTAACCAGTCTTTGCTCTTACTCCTTAATTTCTGTGCATGTATATGCTTGAGGATGAAGCAGCAAATACCAGTACCAATTTAATAGATTTTTTTTTACTCAACCAGGGCTTGAACCCAATATCTACCACAATCAAGCCGAGCACACCAACCATTACACCACCAACGCGGTTGAGTAAATCTTGTCAGTTGTATCATAATGTGATGATAGAATTTCAATAAAATATTCTGTGAATTACTTCATTTAGAATAACTATATTACATGAGATTAATGTTTTGTTCACATTACTGAAAAATCAACTCAGTTTCTACTGAATTGAAAAATGTGCTAATTTCCAAATTCATAAGAATTGCATCGGTGGCGTGATGGTGAGCGTGCTCGCTTCGCTTTATGAGTAGGTGCCCTTTATATATAGGTTAAAATTATATGCACTGTTCATTAATGGAAAAATTTGAGACTGCCCTTTATAGACAGTGATTTGTTATATAGAGGTGCCCTTTAAGGCAGGTTTGAGTGTATATTGCATTGGTGATTTTCTTATACCCTACAAAACAGGATTTATATGATTATTTTTAAATATAACCTAGGCTATAGTCAACTTATTATTATAATACTGGATGTCGAATATACCCCCCACAAGAGTGATAACTTGCAGGGAAAAACATTATGAAAAGATGGAATAAGTACCAGAATGTTTGTAGTGTCTGACAGTTGATTATCCGTGGCGTTGACAACAAGGTTGAATTGGTTTATTCCTGCACTTATAAAATCAGCCATTAAAACTCTGTTGTAGATAATCCCTGTATTATCCCCTATCTGTAATCCATTTAGACTGTTACCGGACTGGATTCCATACTTCACACCACCAAATGAATCCTGGTCTTTGGCATACACAGTAACAATACTCTGTCCAATAGGTGCACGTGTTGATATACCTGCCATGCACAAATTTATGGTTATTCCAAATTTGTAAACAATATTACTTTCAGTTGGTTTATGGTGCTTAATGCCACTTTCAACAATTTTTCAGCTATATCGTAGCAGTCAGTTTTATTGGTGGAGGAAAACAGAGTACCCGGAGAAAACCATTTACCTGCCATAAGTAACTGACAAACTTTATCACATAATGTTGTATCGAGTACACCTTGCCTGAATGAGATTCAAACTCACATTGTAAGTGGTGATAGGCACTGAATACTGTATAAGTGGTTATTTTTGAGGGAGGGGGTAATTTTGCGATTTTTTTATTCAAACTGTTCGCGTGGGGATTAATTTTGCAAAGCTGTAAAGCAGTAAAAAAATTCTGCGATTTTCATGTTTGTGGAAGTAAAGAAAAAGAGTTATCTTTCGATGTTTTGTACCAGTTTATTGTTGGTTTAAAACCAAACATGAATACCTAGATCATATTGACAAAGTTATAAAGGAAAACAACATTCCTGATCAATTGGTGATTAATTGGGATCAAACAGGTAAATATTTTCATTTATTATACAAATAAATTATTTTGAACACAAAACGGACATTTTGTTTTGATAATTAGAGTTCATCCAAGCCATAAATTAAGTAAAAAAATAATAATCGATAATGATTAAACTATTAAACCTTTTGACACCTGATAATTCTAATGAGCGTTATCTTAGGGCTAAATTGACAGTTATAATAACTGTCTTAATTAATTTTCAGGTTTGAGCATGATACCTGCAAGTGATTGGACTATGGATGAAAAATGTTCACTGATAAATTACAACCCCTGACCAAACAATTAATAAAAAATATAAAGAGGAGCTGAAAAAAGAATTTCAAATGTGGTGTGCCGATATGGTCGCAAAAAAACTTTCAAACAAAAAGGATAATGATGAAATATGTGAACGTACAGCAGACATCGATCTACGAACCTCCGTAATAAAACCTCTTCATGCTAACTGGCTAATAAAGTGTCACGAAACCCTTGAAAGAGACCATGAATTTATCACACAGGCATTTAAGGCTGTGGGCATCCCATGCTGAACCTCACGGACAAATACATAACGCGCATGTCAGTTTATTTCATATCTTGTTGACAATATTTACTTTTTTACTTTTCTGTCTTTTGTACACGAGTTAAATTTACTTCACATATTTGATATTTATATTAAATCAATGGTTATTTTCCATGCACTTGCTTAATATATACCATCAGATATGTCAGGGAAGGTAATAGTTTTACTCACGAGTGTCTCGACTAACAATCGTGTTGTCACGATCAATCTTAAATCCGAAAACCTTTCGCATGGGGGTTATTTTCGCGTATCCGTCTTAAACGCGAAAGTAGCAAAAATTACCCCACACGAAAATAACCACTTATACAGTATTACTTTTAAGTTGAACCAAACAGACTAAGATTTTTCAACGACAACTGAGTTACTGAAGTTAAATCGATGAGAGCTTGATTCTACACTGAATTACATATGATTTACCAAAGGTAAAGACAATACTGTGTATTATAAACACATTTCTATGTATTAAAGGTGATTGAATATTTATTATACTGAACAAAATAATATATATATAGATTCTCCTTCAGTTGCCTGTGGGTTACCATATTTCTCCACTCAAGAGCGTTAAATTAAAAATTTTAATCACAAGCCGTCAGGCGAGTGGTTAAAATTTTAAATTTAACTCTCAAAAGTGGAGAAATATCGTAACCCACATGGGCAACTGAAGGAGAATTTGTTTCTCCCATTATTTAACACAAACTTTATTTCAAAATTTGAAATTAATGCGGGGAAAGGCACGAGACATTTTAATCTTCTAGACGATTACAGATTTTTCCACCACTGGTTCAGCGGGGTTAAAACGCCGTAATGATGGGAGAACATATCTTAACCCTTACCATACTGAATTGTATACACAAGATATTACCTGTATGCTGAATTGTTTTGAAGAAAGATCACAAAATTTAGCATTTTTTTTGTTTTTGCCCCATAGTTAAAATTCTTGTAGATATTACTTCAATATTTACAGGAAATGATGTTAGTTGAATATACTTTAAATTTCAAAACTTTGGAGACAAATTTTATCGTGGTTGCCATGGCAACATATTTCCCCCCTAGATTTTTGTGAAAAATGAAAGATTTTCAAATGAATCCTTTTTTTTTTTTATTATTTTTAAAGCAAGAATTAAAAAAAATATTCGGAATGTTTATAAAATGTTTTACACATGTGGTTGCCATGGCAACATATTTCCCCTAAAACTTTTGTGAAAAATGAAAATTTTTCAAATCAATTGCCCATTTTTTTTTTATTATTATTATTCTTAAAGGGGCATTAGCTACGATTTTAACCAAAAAAATTATATGCTTTGGAAATTGGTAAATAGCTTTAAAATGATGAAATAAAGGTAAATATTTCACATTAAACAGCTTATCGAACCACTTTCCGCCTTTTGAGAACGAAAATTACCATCGATTACTTATTTGCTTGCATGCAAATAATTTGACCTCACTTTTTCAGTATGCAATTGACCTTACTAGTGACAGGTAAAACGAATAATTTGTATTTTGTCGCTTATTAACTGCCAACTTGCATGGTTCTTTGTCCGTAATTAACACAGACTAAAAGCAGATTCACAAAAAATAAGAAATAAATGCATTGTTGTACTGATTTAATGACGATTCGACAAACTCAGTAAACAATGTCGATAATTAATCAGATGGCGTCCATTTCTTGATTGATCTCAAAACACGAGCAGTTCCAGGTTTTTTCCCCGATGCGCATACATTTCATAACATTTATAAGTTACAGAAACACGTTTTATAAAGGCATCAATCATATCTGATAGTTTTTATGGGTAACAAAATTTATGATTTGGCAGATAATGCCCCTTTAAAGTAAGAATGTAAAAAAAATATCAGGAATGTTCAAAAAAATGTTATACACATATTATCATGGTTGCTATGGGTGAAAAATGAAAATTTTTCAAATCAAGCCCATTTTTTTTATTATTATTTTTAGAGCAAGAATTAAAAAAATTCATCAGGAATGTCCAAAAAAAGTTTTACACACATTATCATGGTTGCTATGGTAACATATTTTTTTCCACCTTTTAAAAGACTTTACGATGCTATTTGTGTAAGATATCATTTGATCTGATCTGTCAACCCCACCCATATACTTATTGTAGTTGACTACCATGCTTGGTTTCATTATAATCTCATTTGTATCCTTATCCCTACGACGCGTTTCTGACATACCAGATCCATGTACAGTTGAAAGCATGTAAACTGACTTCCCATCGATAAATTTGATGCACTCAATTGGACTATTGTTCATGATAGCTAATTCACCCCGGTTTGTTAGATAGAGACTTTGTTTTGATTTCTTGTGGCGGTTTGAGTGGACAGTTCCTGTAGCATTTACACCAAGTTGAAACAAATCCCAAAAGAGTTGTAATAATTATCACAATAAAGGTTATAGCCCTTTTCAAAGAAGCCTCTCATAAGATTCATCACAAAGTCATATGTTGCTCCATTCATACTAGGACTAGTGGCAGACTTTCCAGCATAGGATTTGAATTTAGAGATATAACCATTTGTTGAGTCTGATAACATGTAAGTTCTTATACCATATTTGACGGGTTTGTCCGGACTATAAACACGGAAAGAGAGGTGACCACGCCAAGGAATCATGCCTTCATCCAACGATATATATTGATGTGGAGTGTAAGAGGAGAAGAATCTGTTGACGATGTGTTTATAAACAGAACAAGTTTTAAACAGAGGATCATGTCCTGGTTGTATACAGGGTATATGTGGATCGTTATTTACTAGATGAAAGAAAGATGTTATCAGGAGGAAGCGATCTCTAGACATGGTGGCTGGAAAGAAGGGTTTAGAGGTGACTGGGTCAGTACTCCAATACTCGTTAATGTCAGACTGAGATATAAGTTCCATTGCAAATATAAGGCCTAAAGGGCAAGATACCGTTTCATTTCAGCAGCTGTTGTGCTAACCCACTTCCTAAATCTAGAACATCTACTAAGGTTGGGATTTTTCTGAAAATATTGCTCTGCATATCGGTTGGTTTCCATGGCCATATCCTCAAAATCTTCACTATCAACAAAAATATTGAAGTAGTCACTTATTGAAGCGTTATTTGCAACCTGAACTTTTATGTCAGTATTTTCACAAAATTGGACATGTTCAAGTCATTCAAGGGGTCTTTTCTACCCTCAGACCAGTTTTCAGGGTAAAAAAAGTCATCCCTATTTTCAAAAACTTCCATGTTTTCATCATCATCAAAACCCTCGAACTCTTCATCATATTCACTGTCTGTGTCCGCAAATATTTCATACAAATTTTGACCGTGACCAGCGGCCATAATTGACTTTGAACAGAAGAAACCCCTCATGTCTCATTATGAAAAATTGAATGTTTTAAGCGATAGCCAACACGGATTCAGGAAGAGAAGGTCATGTGAAAGCCAACTAATTATCACCATCGACCAGTTAGCCAAAAACATCGCAAGTGGAAATCAAATGGACATAATACTGCTAGACTTTGAAAAGGCCTTTGACAAAGTCCCATACTCAAGACTATTGTACAAACTTCAGTTTTATGGCATTCTAGGGCACACTAACGCATGGATTAAATCCTTCCTCTCAAACGGGAAACAACAAGGGGTGCTAGAAGGAACGAAATCAGACAAGGATGATGTATTATCAGGAGTACTAGGCCCTTTATTGTTCTTGACATCATCAACGACATGCCAAGCCACACTGAATCTGACATCCGTCTCTTTGCTGACGACACCTTATTGTACAGAGAAATTTGTAACACCAACGATAGTATACAGTTACAAGAAGATCTAAATGCACTGGAGAGTAGGGAAAAGAAATGGCTCATGAGATTCAACCCATCAGTATTCCACCTAAAGAACAAAGCAGTCATAGAACATCATTAAACCCTACACGGACAGGTACTTGAACAAGTAGACAACGCCAAATATTTAGGAGTGACAATCTCAAACAACTTATCCTGGAATAAACATATTGATAACATCACGGAAAAAGGGAACAGAACACTAGGATTTGTAAGGCGGAGCTTGAAGAACTGCTCAAGATCAGTAAAGACAGCCGGATATACAGCCTTAATACGCCCAGTGATAGAATATGCCTCAACCATCTGGGATCCAACCATCCAAACCAGCATAAATTCACTAGAGCTCATTCAGAGAAGGGCAGCAAGATTTGTCAACAACGACTACAAGACCCGAACACCTGGGTGTGTCACCAAAATGCTTGACGATCTTGGATGGGACTCTCTAAAATCGAGACGCAAAGACAACAGATTGGCGAAGCTATATCGCATCCAGAATGATTTGGTTGACATCAACAGGACCCAGTACCTTACAGGTGGTGACAGTAGAACTTGTGGGGCAAACAAGTCAATGAGAAAGGATTTCAGAAAGGATATGAACATAAAACTCATGAGGGGTCGCCCTACAATAAGCAGCGATAGTGAAATATAAGATTTTATTCCCACAACTTTCATGCTGTCTGTGTGTCCTTGTTGGTCTTTTTTCGGAACTCCTCACCTATTGGAAAAATTTCCGGTATGTTAGAGATGTAGAAATTCATCTTTGATATAATAATTCGTCTTTCAATGTTAATTTATGATAAAAACATATATATATATATTCATGTGTATATCTATCCCATAATTTTCGATCTGTGATAGATATTTGTGTAAAATTTAAATAAATAGATTTTGGGGTAAGGGAAAAAACTCAATGGGTTAAAAAGTACCTATCCTAATCCACTTATTTCTAGATATTTATTGCTTTGTTATGTAACATGATTTCTTCCTTTCCTTTAAAAACTACTAAACTTGTTCATTTTTAAAAGACAAAAAAGGTTGTGTAGATAAAACATGGGGAAAATAGACCATATCAATGGGGAAGTTTCCACGTGTATATTTATAGCAGGATTACGTCACTCAAAGGTGTTTTCCAAGACAAAAACGTAAATATTTACAATTCAATGAACTAAATAACAGAGTAGAATCATATTTAACATATCTTTAACAATACCAGATGAATTGTTATTGAAATAATTGCTGTAGGCTTGTTCTAAACATGAATGAAGTGAAATTTGACTCAACCCGTATATATACGGGATCTGCAGTGAGAGCGACGTTATTCATCCCGTATATATATGGGATCCGCATGAATAGGTTTAAAAAATGTGGACTAGAAATGCAAGAATGCACTAGCCTTTAAACATATCTTGCTCTAGATGTATTTCTAATACTGGGCTAAGCAAAGAAGTTGAAAATCTTCTTGGAGGACTTTTCTAGTGAAATGATCCTCTTTATTACCTCCCTTTAAAGAAATCTTCTAAAGTTCGGAAAAGTACTTACATCCAGTATATGAAGATTTCTCAAACACTGGTGGTGCATCGTTGGTATTTCTAACACTGATCTGTACTCTGACAATATCTGGAGAGAGGGCACGTTTTTTTCTATTAGTAATCACGCTGTAGTCACTGACATTATTTGTAGCATGCACATCCAGGAAATATTCATTTTGTTGTTCACTGTCTATAGAACTGGCTACAGTTATGCGTCCTGTGTTTTTATCAAGGGCAAATTTGCCTACTCCATCTCCACCTTATAAAAATAAATTTGGAACAGAAATGATTATCGGCCACTATAAGATATACATTCTGCACATGCATCAAATTAATTAACTATCAGCAGCTAAAAATAAAAGGAGGATAAAAACAATAATTCTTTAATTGTAGAACCACATTAAAAATGTTTCTATTATAAGCCATTTAGAGCATGATAGAACAGTCAGATCAGCTTTGAACCAATTAATGATTCTTGGATATTGGAAAAAGATGGCAGATATTTATTCTAAACCAATTAATGATTACTAGAAATGAAAAAAAAAAAGTCAGATCTACTGTAAACCAATTCTTGGCTATGGAAAAAAATGGCAGATCTCTTTTGAACTTAATAATGGTTGTTCAATATGGTGCTTAACGACACTTTCAACAATATTTCAGTTATACTGTGGCAGTCAGTTTTATTGGTGGAGGAAATCGGAGTAACCGGAGAAAACCACTGACCTTCCGCAAGTAACTGACAAACTTTATCACATAACAAGTACACCTCGCCATGAACTGTGTTTGAACTCCCAACTTTTAGTGGTGATAAGCACTGATTGCACAGGTAGTTGTAAATCCAACTACCATACGATCACGACCATGACGGCCCAGAAAAAGTGGAGAACACTAAGTAAAAATAATGCTACTGTAAAACCTTCTGGCCACCGTAGACTTTCAGGCCTTGGCTTCCATGAATTTTTTTTTTTTTTTTAAACTCCCATGAAATTCTCAATGATCTAATGCAATTGACATTTTCATTTACTAATTTCTTGATTAAAATATTTGAAAAAATGTGTTTTTTTCTTCATACACAAGATGGGAAATTAGCAGAAATCTTAAAGTTAAGAAACTAACCGAAATAACCTGCAAAAATCCACAATGCAACATAGTTCTTTGATATTGTTGAGTAGAACAAGATGTTGCATGCTACGTCATGCTAAGAATACCCCCACTCGTTCATTTGTAAGTCGCACGGTAAACAGGAAGTAGATGTGCGGTAAACCTGGAAGTAGATGTGCGGTAAACCTGGAAAGGGGAGACACGGTACAAGTCACCATGCCAAAGCCATATATCAAATATAAAATCATTTCTTCCAGTAGAAGCTGAGATAACTGTTACGAAAGTTTTCATTACGGCAAACATGAAAAATTCCAAGTCGCACTGTAAACAGGAAGTAGATGTGCGGTAAACCTGGAAAGGGGAGACATGGTACAAATCAACATGCCAAAGCCATATATCAAATATAAAATCATTTCTTCCAGTAGAAGCTGAGATATCTGTTACGAAAGTGTGAATGGACGGACGGACAAACGGATGGACGGACAAGGTGATTGCAATATAGCCCCCTCTCTACGAGTGGGGGTATAATATTAAATAACAAGAAATGTGTGCATCACAAAATACACCCATCTATATAAATAGGGTTTTTCCCCTTCCACAGGGGAATCATGTGGCTAAGTTTGGTCAAGATCCAATATACAGAACTAAAGTTAATGTGTGGAAACGATCCTGTTGTCAAAAATTCTATTTATAGTAATGGTGACCTTGACCTTTGACCTAATGACCTCAAAATAAATAGGGTTCTTCCCCTTCCACAGGGGAATCATGTGGCCAAGTTTGGTAAAGATCCGATATACAGAACTAAAGTTATTGTGCAGAAACCTGTGTGGACGCCCACCCGCCATACCCAATCACACAATACGGCCCGTCTGGAGACGGGCGTATAAAACATTTTCCTCACAAAAATAATAATCATATGAAAATTAATTATTTTCTTTTTACCTATAATATAATAATAAATCTTAGGATTCTCGTCGAGGTCTGTAGCAACCAATGGTTGTCCAACAGGATCACCAACTTTGACAGTTTCTGCTATTACAAACTCTATAGGTCTGGTGCTACCATCCTACAAGATAAATATATATAGAATAACATCAATTTTGATTATTAAATGATAAGGAATTTTGCTGTTCGCTGATTGGCCTAAACGGCATTTTCCCAACTCTACCTCAGAGTGAGTACACCTCACGTGAGGTATATTCGGGGTTTCAACATTGTCCAAACAGAGACGAGATTTCATTTTCAGTCGGCCAATCAAATTGCAAAAAAAAATTCAAAATTTCAAAATTTTTAAAAATGTTAACAAATTTCAAAAATTTTCATAAGATTTCAAAATTAAAAAAAAATTATAAAAATTTCAAAAAATTTAATCAAATTTCTAAATTTTAAAAAATTTCAAAATTATGAAATTTGTTTTTTTCTAAAGTTCAAAATTTTCAAAATTTAAAAAATTTAAAAAAAATTCAAAATTTTCATAAATTTCAAAAAATTTCATCAGATTAAAAAAATTTAAAAAAAATTTCTAAATGATAAAATTTTCAAAAAGTTTCAAAAATTTCAAAGTTTTCATAAAATTTCAAAATTTTAATATTTAAATACAGTCGAACCTCGATAAGTCGAAGTTGAAGGGACTGCCAGAAATTGTTCGAGTTATCCGAGCTTCGAGTCATCCGAGGTCGAGTGTGACGTCATGACATTAATTTTTGTAACACATTGTTTGACAGGACGGTTGTTTGTTTTGTGTATGCATGTGATTTGTGGTATTTCCTTGACAAAGACTTTACTGTTGACAATTGATGAACTAAATAAAATTATAAAATCAGACAATTTATATTTTATTACCGGTATTACAATATTGTATACATTGTACATGAATAATCCACATCAGAAACAAAGAAATATTTGATAAAAACGATCTCAGCACTAGATCTATTAAAGCACTACATTCATCAAGCAATACACAACAAATAAAAAATCAATACACAAATATTTACAATGTGTCTAACTAAATTATAGAATGTAACTAACGAAACGACACAAAAACTAGATTGTTTAGGTAACATCGCGAACTGTAAGAATGATGACCGTAGACTACACGATGCTTTTTATACAACATTTTATTAGAATTCATCACAAAAATTAACAATCATTTTATTTTTTAACTCTTGTTGAATAAATGCGTCTGGTGTGTAAACTTATATTTTTAATGAAACTTAAAAGTGCCGGTAATTAATTTTAACAAGACTTAAAAGGAACCGATAATTTATTCAATCTTTGATTATCACTTTAAAGGAATTTACATTCCTACGGATTACAATTACCTTGGCTTGGGTCAACAAATTCGTTTCAAAAATAATCCCTGATAAAATAGATTACCGACACAGTCCGCTTGGCACGCGTGTACACAAAGTGATCAATAATCTGACAGGTTTTAAAGGTGAATAGGCGACGCTAACATTTGTACAAACAAATATTATTTGTGTATTAAAAAAGGATGTATGAATGGAAAGTTAAACAGTGTCAAAACATTATTTTCATTTATGGTTTTAACTTCCGTTTTTTTATTTTGACACATTAAGACAAATATTGTAAGTTCGAAATTCTCTGGAAAAAAATCACTTCGAACTTCGACACATCGAAGTAAAATTACATTGTTTTCCTTTTCTAGGGACCTCTAAACATACTCGAGTTATCCGAGATTTCGAATCATCCGAGTTCGAGTCATCAGAGGTAAAAATGCATAGGAATAACGGGAAATTTGCCGGGACTGGAAAATTACCTCGACACATCCGAGATTTCGAGTCAACCGAGTTCGACACATCGAGGTTCGACTGTAATAATATTGAAAAATGTTAAAACAATTATTAAGTTTGAAAAATTCCTTATTATTTAATAAAGCAGTTATTGAATTTTAATTTCAGTCTACTCGTGACTATACGGACCTGGTCAATGATTGATTAACCTCGGCCGTTGGCCTCGGTCAATCAATCATTGATCAGATCCGTATAGTCATGAGTAGACCTCATTAAAAGTCAACAATTGTATAAAGTCGAGACAAACATTCTCGCCAATATCTCAGTGAGTCCAATAGAAGGAGCTGGAATATTTGTGATAATGTCTGTCGAGGCCTTCAGAACTTAAGTTATTTTTTTTATCGGTGACGTCATAATGTGTTTTACTTCAGAGTGACGGATAAACTTGCGCATGCATGCGAGTTATGAAACTGATCTAATATTTTTGTGGATCAAGGCGAGTTCAGTGATCCAGACTTTATCAGTGGCACATATCAAAGGAAAAATGTCCAATTTGCTGATAAATCTCTATAATGATGTAAAATTAAACCAGATAAAAGATATAAAGAAAATCCTTCGGAAACACAAGGGGAAAAAATCAGAAAGTTAAATAAACTGTGCTTTTAGAATCAAACATTGTTTGATTTTTCCATATAGAGCCTTATATCATATAATGATATTCATCACCAATTTCATTCAAGTTGCGAGGATAGACCACAGAAAATTAAAGGTGGGCACTTATTTATTTTGAAGAGATGTTTCTCCATAATTCTGTAGAGAACATGCATTTGTTGTTAAATCCCCCCACAAATATTTACAAAAATGTGGACCTTCAATTGTTGACTATTCCGCTATATCAATTAATTAATTAATTAATATTAATTAAGTGTCTTACCGGCAGTGTTGGGAACTTAGGCATATTATCATTGACATCTATAATACGAATGGTTAAGTATCTGGTAGCATCTAGTGCAGTTGGTGTTCCCCTGTCTCTAGCCATTAACAACAGCTGAAGTTAAAATAAAACATATACATACTCTCTACTAAATGGAATGATTCAGTTATCCATAATAAATTAAAAGCTTATTTTTTTGACACCAAGGCAAATACCCACCTCCCCCAGGAGGAGTTACTGGTATAAAAAAAACTGTTTGATGAAAAAGGGCAATAACTCCTTCAAACGTTGTACGATCAAACTGACGTAAAGATAAAATATTTCTAATATCTGATGATTAGGGAAAAAATATCAGTATCTTCTTCATTTTTTAAATAAAATTGATACCAAAACAGAGTTCCTGAAGAAAACCACTGACCTGCCGCAAGGAACTAACAAACTTTATCACAATATTTTATCGAGTACATCCTGTCATGAACGGGACTCGAACTCACAACTTTAGTGGAGATAGCCACTGATTGCACAGGTAGTTGGTAGATCCAACTATCACACGATCACGACCAAAACAGCCCCTACATGTAAATTAAGTCACCTCTTAATTCAAATTCAATGTACGAAATTGTAGTCTGCCGTGTAAAATGATAAATATTTGTTCATTTCTAAATTTCATCATTTGAAATGGGCCAAGAAATCCACGAATATTGGCATACCATGAAAAATATTGAATTCACAGTATCCCTAAGCAGATGCAAAAAAATCACAGAAGTTAAACTAAGTCTGGTACATACCGTATATCTAGGAACTTGTTCCCTATCGTATACTATTCTGGCACTTATTACACCCGTTATAGAATTAATGTGGAACTCTGCTGTCTGATTTGTAAAAACTCCTCCAACAAAGAAGCCATAGTCGATTATACCATTGCTTCCACGGTCTGGATCTTCTGCATGGACATCATACACAATCATACCCAAATACTGACTCTGTGGAAAAAAAATCAACAATAAATCTATTCTTCAACACACCCAAAGCCAAATACAATAAAGTGCTATGTAAAACGAAGCATGATACAAATGCAGCATGTTGACAAGGGGAAGGAGTAGGATCACGGACGACCGATATCGACCCTGTAAAATAGTAAAACACAAAAGATATATATAGTGAAACCTGTCTAAGCTGAACCCTTAATACACCGAAAACCTGTCTAAACTGAACCCTGGATACACCGAAATCCTGTATAAACATTAAATAAAGTCCCAATGTAGGAAATCTTTGTTAATTTAACCTGTATAAACCGAATACAATAGTTGGTCCCAAGGCAGTTAGGTTTAGAAAGGTTTAACTGATACCCGTATTATTCTTACACTAAAAGCTCCATCAGATGTTGGTAGTATTTTTCCCAACTGGATTTGAATATTAATGTCATAATCACTGATTTCTGACATCAGGAAACAATTTTGAATGTTAAAAACAAACCAAATTTGGTAAAAATTGACCTGATTTTGTCTAAATTTTGGCAGTAGTATAAAAATGTACTGATTCTGCAAAAATATCAAATTTTATGTAAATTTCTATAGTGATATTGGTACTGATGATAATCGGCATACAATTCAAAGACTTCTTTATAGAATGAGACAAAAATGATGAGAAAATGACAATCTGATTAAAATTAGCTGTTATCTGTTATAATATGCTACGCTCCCCCCCCCCCCTAATATCTGACAGAACCAAATTAGAGGTCATGTCTACATGAACTTATGATCAATCAATGAAAATGTCACTAGTAAGATCTTAACAGCAGCTTTCACACTTTTTTATCATTGCATCACAAACATAAAGCTCTGTGATTGGTTGATTTTCCCAAAATGTATTTATAAAGTTCACCAGGATATGACGGGGTCGTCGTGGTCGTGATCGTTTGGTAGTTGGATTTAGAACTACCTATGCAATCAGTGCCTATCAGCACTAATGTTGTGAGTTCAAATCCCGCTCAGGGGAGGTGTGCTCGATACAACATTATGTGATAAAGTTTGTCAGTGGTCGGTGGTTTTCTCTGGGTACCCCGGTTTGCTCCACCAATAAAACTTACCGCCACGATAACTGAAATATTGTAGAAAGTGGCATTAAACACCATAAAACCAATCCAACCAATCAATTAAGGTGTTATTTTTACCTCTAAGACAGGGACTGTCATGTTCTAATTCTTAAATTAAGGTGCTATTTTTACCTCTAAGACAGGGACCGTCATGTTCTGGTCTGGTGGTATGATCCATCTCGGAGGTGAGTTTGTAGCTTCAAGGACTGTAATTTCTACAAAAGCTGTGTGAATATACGGTCCATTACCATCCTCATCCTGGGCAGTTACAATAAAGCTATACACACCAGAATTCCTTAACAAACTCTTGGCAACTCGGACTCGTCCAGACTTTTCAGCAATACCAAACAATCCTAAAATAAAGGTTAGTGAGTGAGTGAATGGTTGTTGTTTAATGCCAAGTCAGCAATTTTTCAGCCATATCATGGCGAGAAAAAGTTACATTTTGTTGAGATAATGAAGATGTCTACTTTGTACTAGATTAAAATGCTTAGTAGAATTTTTATAGTGCTAGCTCACTGAAATAACAGTCAATGGGTGGACACATCACTCCACTCAGACACAATATCTTAATTCTGTGCCAACTAGTCTTTGCTTTATCTCCTTAATGCTGAATGCTTTTTACCAGAGAACTAACAAATACCAAATTTTATAGTCTTTGGTTAAATTTAAGAAAGGTTGAAATAGAGATTTTTATTTCTGGCAACCAGTATGACACCGATTAGCAATATTGTTGTCTGTGACCTTTCGAAAACCTGAACCGCTACAGCTACATGATCTTTAAATAGCTATCATTAAAGGAGAGTGGTCTGTTTTAAGCCAAAAATTGACCTATATCCTACCATTCTTTTGCAAATCCATAGCAATTACCAGTTTCAACAAAAAACAGCAGAAAACTTTTCCCTAATACCATTTATTACAAAAGCTACCTATAGCAGACGACTACACAGGAAAGCATGCTCTGAATTTAGGTCAAGCAACAAATTAATATCTCCTTGACACAAAGTTTTGATGAATATATTTCTGTTTTTCAGATATCCTATAGTCTATTTCAATGTAATCTACTGGTACATACCATCAGGGTCTCCTGTATTGTTAGATATTTTATAGGCTATTTCAGCATTATATCCAATGTCAGCATCAGATGCAAATACCTGCAGAACCTGTATGCCAACTGGTACCGTCTCAATGATCGTAGCAACATATTTTGATTGAGTGAATATTGGAGGATTGTCATTAATGTCATCTAGTGAAATATACACCTGAAAAAAACAACATTAGAACTTGCTAAAAATCAGTGATACAGTGGAACATGTCTAATCCGACACACCAAGGGACCAGGGAAATGTATCGGATTGTACAGGATATCGGAATACTCAGGTTTTATTTTAGTTAACAGAAATACTTTGGGACCATAGATTTTTGTCGGATGTCATATGATGTCGAAAACTCAGGTGTCGGATTGCACAAGTTCCACTGTATTTCATTACAAGACTTTGCAATTGTAGTGTTTACAAAGTATTTACCATACAAAGGGAAACAACTCAATATTGCATTTCAACGTGTTGTACAAGTAATCTTCCATGTATTGATCTTGCATGTGGTTCCAGTGTATTAAAGAATGAGAACTTTCGACGGGTGTTGATTTGGATTAAAATGTGAGTGGATCGACACATACACCACATTAATTATTGTCAAACCTAGGATGGTATGGTACAAAGAGAGAATAAATAATAAAAGATTATTAAAAAATCCACTGATAATTTTGACCACGGATGAACAGACGTCAGACACCAAGTGTTAGTAAAAGGTTAAATGGCTTTAAGTTCACCAAATCTATATTTACATAACTCAAACATTGAAATTAGGACATTTCTATAAAGTACATCCTCCTTATACAGCTGCTTATTGGACCAGTCTAAATTTTGGGGGTAAGCGAGGTCAGCAATATATTGAGTTGAAATTTACAAATAAACTACATTACTATAAAAAATTTGGACTTTAAAATTTGCTGGCGAGAAGTGAAGATCGCAGATATAAAAGAAGTGGTATAACAAGGGTACACTATATATTGACACAATACAGTAATACAAACTGTGTACCGTCTGTAAATTTGTGATTTCATCAAATTTTCAATACTTATACTAAGTACCAACTTACTCTAACATTAGTGTACCTCCGTACTGAAGCATCCAGTAGACTGTCATATACTGTTACTTGTATATCAATCTGAGCAGTACTAAGTACCAACTTACCCTAACATTAGTGTACCTCCGTACTGAAGCATCCAGTGAACTGTCATATACTGTTACTTGTATATCAATCTGGGCAGTACTAAGTACCAACTTACCCTAACATTAGTGTACCTCCGTACTGAAGCATCCAGTGAACTGTCATATACTGTTACTTGTATATCAATCTGGGCAGTACTAAGTACCAACTTACCCTAACATTAGTGTACCTCCGTACTGAAGCATCTAGGGGACTGTCATATGCTGTTACTTGTATATCAATCTGGGCAGTACTAAGTACCAACTTACCCTAACATTTGTGTACCTCCGTACTGAAGCATCTAGGGGAGTGTCATATGCTGTTACTTGATACATGTGATAATGTCAGCAGGTCTTTGCAGGAGATTTGCCTTCATAAACCAGGAGATTGGGGGTCTGATCAGGGAGATTTTTTATCGACGTATTTATCAACAACTTTTACTCTTTTATAGTTTAATTTGTGTACATATTCATACTTATATGCATGAAAAACATCTTTTTAGTTCTACAAATACAATACAAAATGTAGTATATAACACAATGACCAACATTCTACTCCTTGTCATTCACATCTTCAGATACCATTTGTAGATTTTGCATGTAAGAGGAGCAAGCATTCTTTGCTTTACTCAGAACTGACTTGGATGGGGTGTATTCAAAACAGTTACATTCAATATTGAAATTGCAGTTCATCAGTGACATAATAGTGTTGTGTGACAAATTTCCCCTAGAGTCTGTGTCTATCTTCCTCAAGATAGAAAAGCACCTTTCTGGATCAGCATTGCTGTGTGGCAAACTCAAAATGTTCAGTGCCAGATGAGACAACAAGTTAAACCTAAGAGTACAAGTGTTAACTATTTTAATGCATTTATAATTTCAGTCCAAAATGTGTCAAATCTAGCAGAATCTGTTAAAATATATTACAGAATTGAGAGAAATGATCAGCTATCAAAAACGGCACATTATGTTCTGCAATGAAATATGTAAATAACACTTCAGCTTTCCGAACGTTCTCATCTAGAGTAGTTGTCTTTTTCAAGAAAATGTCTGTCAATTTCTTGTTCTTATCGACGCAAACGGAATTCTGCTTATGACTCGTTGATGTAACATGTCTTTGTACATCGTTTTTACCTCCGTATGTGATACCAAAATGCGAATTGCATACTGTGCAGTACACATAGGATTCCCCTTTATCACTATTGGTGATGCAGTCAAATTCTATTTTCCACTTTTCTTGAAATTTGCAGGCGTATTTAATTTTCTTATGGTTAGCTGGTCCATGGGGACACGACGAGTGTCTTCTACGAGAAGCCATTTCAAAAATGCCGAACCCCTGTCAACAACTTTACTATTAAACAAACAAAGTGATTAGTTTTTAAGATTTAATTGCTGAAAATCAATACAAAATCACCCAAGCGTCGTAGATTAATAGGTGTAATCAGCTGATGTGTCGCTAATTATAAACACAGGGAAAGTACAAAATGTACCTAGGTAAAATCGATACCGGAAGTCGATAAATTGGACGTAATTTCAACTTTTTGACAAAGATTATGAATCCGGGAGATTTTCTACCAATTCCGGGACTTGCATTTTGAAGGGTCGAATCCGGGAGACTCCCGCAGAATCCGGGAGCTATCACATGTATGTTACTTGTATATCAATCTGGGCAGTACTAAGTACCAACTTGCCCTAACATTAGTGTACCTCCATACTGAAGCATCCAGTAGACTGTCATATGCTGTTACTTGTATATCAATCTGGGCAGTACTAAATACCAACTTACCCTAACATTAGTGTACCTCCGTACTGAAGCATCCAGTG
>MJUT01044164.1:1275700-1288193 GCA_002080005.1 Gigantidas platifrons | reverse complement strand
GCGATTTTATTCTTATTAAATCTGAACTTTTTATATTGAAATATACATCATTGTATAAGGGAGTCATTGTAGAATATCACCATACCATTTAAACATCATCAGATATTACAATTCCCCGAAACATTCATGTGATAGTTTACTGACAAAAGTCTTTGAATGTTCTTACAAACTGTAAGACTTATTGGTATTTAGTTGGTATTGTTATGTTCTACAGTTAATGCCCCATATATAATGTATGTTTCAATGTGAAACCGCTTGATTTTAGAAGAATTTTTACGCATTTTCTTAAATAATGTACGTTATTTCTATGATTTCAATGTGGTATTCAGCTATCTTTTATCACGTGTTCCTCCACAGTGTGTGTTGCTCATTTTAAAAGTTTTTTGTCTTATCCTACTATGTGTCTTTATGTTCTGACTTCTGTGTTGTGATGTCCATTACGATTTCCGCATAAAAATGATGTTCGGTTCGTCTTTACCTTCAGTTGATTGTCAAAGAGAGCTCGTGTCTTATTTACGTTATTTGTATTTGTTTGCTTATAGTGATGTCTAACACATATTGTGTTGTGTTTTTTTTTTCTTTTTTTCATCACTTGTGTACCCTATGTTGCCAGTTTCTCTGGATGGATTGTCCATTTTTGATTGGCCCTTCGGTTTCTCTAACGTTCATTTATTGTAAACTAATGGAGTCAGTTGTACCATTATACATAGTACTGAAAATGTACTTTTATAAACATCATTTGCTGAAACAATTTACCTACATGTGACTCCTCATTGACCTTTTCACACACAATGAGTTATTGTTACAAACTTTCTTTGCTTTGATGCAAGTAAATTTTACTTGGATACAATTTACCTACTTTGAAGTAACTACAATTTACCTGTGTATAGATTGGTGAATTGTCATTGATGTTACGAACAGTTACATAAACTACAGTTGTAGCACTTAGTCTAGGTACTCCTGTATCATATACTAAAGCTCTAAATGAAGTCTGTTCTATCTTTTCAAAATCTATCCGACTGGCTACACTTAATACACCTGTAAAGAAAATGTTTCAAATAACACACATGTAAAGTAGCATGTACACATAACACAAATGGAAAGTAATAACAGTAACAGGGAACCAGATATAACCCTGTTGACCTAAACCGCAAGCCAAGATGGATTCGCCTCTAACCATAGACACACAAGCCCTAAAGTTAAAAGAAAAGAGGACATATTGATAGCATATTACAATCTGTTTGGACAAAAATCTGTTGACAGACAGACAAAATGAGTAGACTAGAGAGCTCTACATCATAGATGCTATGGCCCTAAAATGATGAAAACATATAAATTATATATAATCTTACCTGTCTGAAAACCAATAGCAAATAGGTTATGAGGGTTGTATGGGAGAGAATATTCTGCTATTGCATCATCTTGGTCTTTAGCCAACAATGCCATTACAAATGTTCCTATTGGTCGTTCCTCATCAATAGTAATATTGGTATGTGGTAAGAACTCTGGAGCTTGATCATTGTATTCCAGGATGTTAATTATCACTGTACCTGTAATACAATAGGTTAGAGTTATTGGTGCTTAATGGGGAATTTGTGGTAGTGCCTACCGACAAAATTTGTGGGTGGAGCTTATCCTAAAAAATCCCCATTGATATGAACAGCATATTTATGAAACTATGTCATATGATCAACGTGACCAAGGTCTCATACCTCAGAAATTTGAAGCGATTTTTGTAGGTTTTAGACTGATGAAGAATATTATTTCTAAATATTGGTTACTGTAACGCAGAGCATTATAAATGTCCCCCAAACGAACAATACAAGTACTAGTGGTATGAATCAAGAATAGTGCGAGAACATAGCAAGAAATAATTAGAGCCCAGTTTTGGACTCTATCATGTCTATAGTAGGGCTTCTTTGTTATGTTACCCTACAATGTACTACAATAAACTATTAAGCAAAGCAAGAAAAAAATGGCTCCAATTGTCTGCCATCATCTACAACACCAGTAATGGAGATGTTAGAAGACTATATTATTACAGTGAAACCTGTGTAAACAGAACACCTATGGGACTGTATATTTCATTCGCTTTAGACAGATATTCGGTTCTAACAGGTTTGACAGAAAATATAAACTTGACCGGAAATATGTCTGATCACGAAGACAAGAAAGACCTAGGACTGAATAGTGATACGGAAGAAATATGTATTTGTGGCATAATTAGATGAAGATATTTAAAAAAGAAAATATTGTACAAAATGTATTTACCGTATGAGTGGTTTTTTCGCGGGAGCCAAATTTCGTAATTTTCTTCCAAATGTGGTGGATTTTTTTAGCAGCATTTAATTTTCACGATAATGAGTTTTAACCAAGATCAAATTTTAGCGGATTGACCGTTATATTAGAATTACATTATCTGAATTGGCTGACCAACAATTCAAAATAGGAAATGTATCGTAATTCCTTATGGTTATAAATGCATGGGATTTTGTCCAGATTCTTTATGTTTTGCATCATGATTATACGAAAATGTTTACTGTCAAATATTTTCATATTTCTTTACTTGTTAGGGCACTATTCCACAAAATCATTAAATGCATATACTTTTTAATTATTTAGAGAATTAAAACTCTCTAGTGCAGTTGTGTTTTGAACCAGTAAACGTAGTTGATATGAAAACAAATCTAAAAATAAATGTGTGACTATATCTAACCGTGCGTAAAATAATCAATACTGTTCTCGATAAGATAATGTGTGTATACTTTTTATACAGGTGTCATAATTACTTAATGTATAATCTGACTGCCAGGCTGTGTTTACACAAGCTTTTAATGATTGAAATAAAAAGAAAAGAAGTAATTAAATGTACATTTTATTTGTCAATTGTAATATCAAGTCTGGAAGTTTGATTACAAGTTCCCAGCTGTGAAGTTATAATCCGATCAACAATAAATTATCTCAGGTATGATTGTGTGGCTTGGATGCTATTTTATCACTTAAATAATAAGGCATTGTGTGTTGTTCATTCGTGATTAGAAAATGCTTAGATTAATCAGATGTGTTTGAAATACACATTCAGTTACGGGATGACAAAAAGAATGTTCGGATTAATCAAGTGTATTTGTAATAATTGGAGGGGGATTTCTTCGGGACTTGGAAATTTTTTCAGTTTCCACAGAAATTTGGTTTTGTCAGTGTTCGGTTTTGTCAGGTTTCACTGTAGCATGAAATCAAATGCAAAAGATGTTTGTCATACACTATAGGATGTTGGTGACTTTAGTGAAAATGATTTATGCTGTAAATTCAAAAATAATTTCCATGGCAATGGTAACCATTTTGAAATTTCTAAGCCTCAAAAGGTTGTTATTCAACTTTATGTTAAATTGAGTGTTTTTGCGGTTTCCATGGCAACGACGGCCATTTTGAAATTTCTAAGCCTCAAAAGGTTGTTATTCATCTTTGTGTTAAAATGAGTGTTTTTGTGGTTTCCATGGCCATTTTGAAAATTCAGAAAGTAGTCTGCACATCAACTCATAGTGCTTAACATTCCTGTGACGTTTCATTGATTTCCATTTAGTAGTCACTGAGAAATGTGTCGGACAAACTTTTGGCAGAAGAAAGAAGAAGAAGAATAATAACTAGAATTGCCATTGCAAAGCAATAACGGACATCACCCCACCCCATTATTTTGGTACCTCGGTTTGCACCTTGGTTACCATGGCAACGTCCGCCATTTTGAATTTTATCAACACGCCAAAAGCTTCCACACACTACGGTGAATATTCCTACGATGTTTCATGAAGTTTGAAATCAAAACAATTGTCAAATCCCCCCTTTTTTATTTCCACGAAAATGTGTGGAAGAAGAATAAGAATAATAATAGTGAAAAATAGAATAGCAATACGTCACCGACTGCAGTCGGGGTGACATAATAACAAGAAGAAACGGAGCAAACACAATATGTATTCCCAAACTTCGTTTGGGGGACATAATAAGACTAAAAGTTTCGTAGGGAGGAACACTAGTGACCATGCCTGTCAAATATTTTGCTCCAAAAGTAACTGTGAAACTATGTATCATTGATTTTTCCTCTTCGAGATAACCGTGGTCAAAATAATGAACAATCTGAATGTTTGCTCTGCTCACAGCTATTTATACCCACGGTCCCGGTTTAACACCACTTTCGGCAATATTGCAGTTATAGTAATTTAAACCTATTTTATTGTCTAAATCATGACAAAAGGATCAGACACAAGTTTTTCAACTTAGTATGGTCTTCATCATATATAGTGAGCGAGTGATTGTGCTTCTCCTATTCTTAGAGTATGTAACCAGTTGGTTAAATTTTTGTAATATTTTTAATCACCAAAATGGTTAAATTTCTGTATGAGAATTCCAGCCAATTTCATTTTGATAGTCATTTATGCTGAAAATTAATAACTCAAATATATTTGGTAAATTTTCAAGTGGAGAAATATTGTAATCCATTGGTAGTTAATATGACTAATACTTTAAGAGGGAACCAGATAACTTACCTGTTCCTGATTAATATGGGTGGTTAATATGACTAATACTTTAATAGGGAACCAGTTAACTTACCTGTTCCTTTCTGTTGTTGATTAACATTGGTGGTTAATTAAGGAATATTTGAAATTGTTGAACAGGTTATACGATATGACCTGGTTTGGGTCAGTTTATGCTTAATAAAACACGAAGTGGTTTATGAAAAGCGTAAACTGACCCAATCCAGGTTATGCAAGTATAACCTGTTCAACAATTTCAAATAATATTATTCCTTATAATTTAATTTTTACAACAAAATTTAATGATTCCTCGACTTTAATTGTGATTATTTCAAGTGCCTATTTGAATTTGTTGTTAACGGATGAACACTTTGGTGCCATCACAATACCAACCCAGGTTATCGAGTATAACCAATGTTGCTCCAGGCGGATCAGTCAATCGGATTGCAGCATTCACATCAAATTAAATTATTATGAAATATACTTTAACAGGGAACCAGTTAACTTACCTGTTCCTGTCTGTTGTGGAATAGCATTAATATCTACAACATTGATAGTTAATGTGACTACGGATGCCTTGTCTCTGTCTAGTTTACTGTTGGTTGTCACATGACCATCTTGATCCACATTAAACAAGTCCTGTAACAGAAAATATCACAATAACATACTGCTATTGTAAAGACGTTTTATAGATATGTTTTTGGATGCTAGCTAGATCAATATAACCTTTATGAATAAAAGCTGCATTTTTTTGGGGTCAATTTCAAAGAAAATTCAGTCATAATACAGGAAACTATGGCAAATGTTGTAATCCAACAATAATCGATAGAAAACAAAATTTGTTTGTTTGAATCTCTAGATTATGTGCAAGTGATTGTTGTTTACTCCAAATGAGCAATTTTTCAGCTCTATCACAGAGAGAACAATGTACGTTTCGATGAGATGATATTGATAGTAGCTGTATACTAGAAAAACACGCTTAGTTGGTTTTTATAGTGATAGCTCGCTGAAACAACAGTCTGCATGTAGACATATTGTTCCACTAAGACACATTATCCCAATTCCGAGTAAACAAGTCTTTGCTCTAACTACTTAATGCTGCCTTAGTTTGCACAAATCACATAGACAAGAAAGTTTTGCTCAAGATGAAGATGACAGCCCTGTTCATTATTAATCTATATCCATTTATGTTAACTTGGTCAAAGCCTTTCATGATATCCAAAATTCAATTTACTTTCACTTCAATGTTCGCAGTTTTGGGTGATTCTAAGAATCAAAATGTTCTTTCTACATTTGCATAAGGGCAATGAAAAGTCTGGAGAACACCCTGATTAATTTCATACAAAAGTTAGAGAATAAAATCCAAGAGGTTTACATATGGATTGATCAATGTCAAATCAGGGTTAAATAATATGCATCTATCCTGCAGAGTAAAGCAATCTATAGTATTAAAAAATAGTATATGTTGCGTCCCAGGTTAATGAGCAAAGGCTTATTCAAATCATGACCTTGACATAAAAAAAGTATAATTAAGACTATGACCTTGACATTAGAAATAAGTAGAATTAGACTAACTGTATAATCATAGTTAATTCTGTTGACTTGAACACCATCAGGATTGATGGCAGACTTTGGTTCTACAAAGAAATGACGAAGAACACTGTTATCATCTGGATCCTGAGATGTCACTTTCAATACAGAGTAACCAATGGCAACATCTAAAATATAAATTAATGTATCATGAATCATAAACAAAATAACATGTTACAAGTAATCTTTTCTTAGGACAAACTTATTTCAGTTAAATAGAGTTATTCTCAACATTTTTACCACATAAAATGATACTAAAATTAAAAAGCAAACCTACATTTCATTCTGTTCTAGTTGATAATAAAATTATAATAATCTGACAAGAATACTGCTACGATATAACTGAAATATTGTTGAATGTGGCGTTAAATACCATAACCAAGTAATGAATCCACTGACAATCAATTTACAGTACACTCTTTGTTTTTCGTGTCATTTGGCGTTAACATACCTTTAACCAATAGATAATAAGTTATCCAAATGAAATTGGCTGGTTAATTTGATCCAGTTCACAATGGAGTTTAGCCAGTGGATAATCTTTTGCAAAAAAAATAACCAATGGCAAGGACAGAACCACTGTATAACCAGATTGTCCACCAATGGTTAAAATTTGTCTATTGGATAACTAGATTTAACCAGTAGATAATACTAACCAACGGTTTGAGCAACCCAATCCAGGTAATTTTATCCAATGTTTGAGCAACTCAGTCCAGATGCATAAAGGCAAAATAATAATTTTTTTTATTCATATAAGGTGATATGTTCTTTTCAATATTCAATCTAATTAGCTGATATTGGCTGATTCCTGCTATAGGAAGAAATACTTACTTTCATAAACCTCAGCTCTCATGGTACTTGGTATAAAATATGGATCTTTGTTATTGGCATCTGTGATATCTATGGTTACCGTACTGGTACCAGTTTGTTGTGGACGACCACGGTCACGGGCTAAAACCTTCAAAATAAATAATCATAGAATTAATCATCTCAAAATTACTAGTTTTGTGTTGGGAGATCTCTCTCACAGAGTTGGTAAAGTAAATTATTTTTGTTAGGAAAAAAGTTGTCTTTCTTTATTTCCAAATTACTGTTTTTGCATTCCTATTACAAAGACGGATTCAAGATAAAACTAAAGTTTTGACTATTTTTATTACTGAATTTTTTATTTTTTTTATTTATCTAACATCAAAATAAGCACTAAAATTAAAACCCTGTAATAATTACCGAAATATCTGACAATTCAAAACAAGGAAGTAAATTACAATGATGAAAATAAGTTAGTGTTAGTGTATAGTTTAGGTGTTTAACCCAAGCTTCAACAATATTTCAGCTATATTGTGGCGGTCAGTTTGTATTGGTGGAGGAAACCGGAGTATTCATTGAAAACCACTGGCCTGTCACAAGTCACTGACAAACTTTAGGTAGTTATAAATCCACCTACCATATGATTACGACCATGACAGCCCCTTGTAAATAAGTTATCACATACCTGCATGACATATTGATTTTTTACATCAAAATCAAAAGTGGCGTCAGCTGATGTAGATATATTTCCTGATTTTGAATCGATTACAAATTTGCCGAAGGCTCCCGTGTTTATACTGTAATCTATCTTGCCAGCATCGCTGGTGGGTGAATCATCATCCTGAGCTTGGACTGTCAGAACATACGTATCTGAAACAAATATCATCACCATGGGTTTGGATTTTCAATATACAGTCAAACCTGCTCATGAAGTCATCTCTATTAAGCAGTCACCTTTATTAAAAGGTCACTTTTCACATGTCCTGTCATAGAAAATTTTATATGAATTGAACCTCTTTTAAGAGGTCACCTGTCATATATAGCCATCTTTTCTTTGTCCCAAAGGTGACCTCTTAATACAGGATTGACTGTATATACAACTAAATTAAACATTTTATTGATAATTTATACACCCTTCTTTTTTATCTCACTACAGGATATTGTCAGAATAAATGAACAGACTCAAATACTGAAAATTATACATCAGTGTGATGCTAAAAATATTATGGGTTAGGGGGTTATAGTGTTAAATGCCACTTTCAACTATATTTCTGTTATATTGTGGCGGTCAGTTTTATTGGAAAAGGAAACCGTAGTACCCAGAGAAAACCACCGACCTGTCGCAAGTCACTGACAAACTTTATCACATGTTGTATCGAGGACACCTTGTCATGAGCAGGCTTCGATCTTACAACTTTAGTGGTGATAGGCACTGATTGCACAGGTAGTTGTAAATCCAACTACCATACGATCACAACCATGACGGACCCTTCCAATAGAGTCTCCTGTAAAATGATTCAAATTCTAAAATCTTTTAAAAAAAAAAGAAGGTAAATGTCATTCCATTTAAAGATATCAAATTTTGAAGTTATATTAAACATCCTTTGAAATCAGTTTATTTGAAATATGGTTTTTACCATGCATAATAACCAGACTATTTTAAACGTAATACCATTTATCTTCATATTTGGTAATTAGATAAATTGGGGCAGTTTAGGTTTATGGTGTTTAACGCTACTTTCAACAATATTTCAGCTATATCGTGGCAGTCAGTTTTATTGGTGGAGGAAACCAGAGTAACCGGGGAAAACCAGTGACCTGTCACAAGTCACTGACAAACTTGATCACATCATTTTGTATCGAGTAATCCTCGCCTGAGCGAGATTCAAACTCATAACATTAGTGGTGATAGTCACCAATTAAATAGGTAGTTATTAATTCAACTACCATACGATCATGACCAAGACACGCCTCCCCCCTAAATAAATTGGGAATATTTCAAACTTACAAGTAAACAAATTACTTACTTCCTGGAGTTTTTTCATCAATCCTTTCATTATAGTCACTAATGTCAAACTTCGGTGCATTATTGTTCAAATCCTTGAAGAATAAAAATTAGTATATTTCTTATATGAAATTAAGGAAAAAAAAAATCCAGTAATGTACATTGTGATAATTCTTATAGAACAAGATGAACTGTGAGCTAATGCTCACAAAAGATACCCCCGCTGTTCGGCAAACAGGAAGTAGGAATCTGACGAGTTAAAAAACGCTTCCCACAATATCGGGTACCTATATGAAGCTTGTGACGAAATATCAGATTTCTGCCATCAATAGTTGCTGAGAAAAATGTGACGAAAAATGAGCATATATGTTCAATGTGTATAAAAACCAACTAAGTCGGCAAACAGGAAGTAGAAATCAGACGGGTCCAAAAAAGCTTCCCACAATATGGCATACCTATATGAAGCTTGTGACCAAATATCAGATTTCTGCCATCAATAGTTGCTGAGAAAAATGCAACGAAAAATATCTTGGGATGGACGGACGGACGGACAGACGGAAGGACGGACAGAGGTAAAACAGTATACTCCCCTCCCCCTCCGGGGAGCAGGGGTATAATTAATGTATATCGTTTTCATGCCTTTTGATTGGACAAGAGCATTGTCACCTGTTTGTTTTAGATTCGTTCATATCTTGATGAACTTTTTTGCACTTTTGATCCGTTTATAACTTGATGAACTTTTTTGTATAACTATCATAAACAATATGGCGACCGCCGGTGGGAAACTACGATAGTGTCCGATTGAAAGCAAGCTTGAAATCAGTTCAATAATAAAAATAGGGAAAAGATTCAAATTGAAGAATTATAGGTATTAAACAGTTCTTTTCAGGACTTAATGCATGTGCAAACAGTGCCGATGCACTCACAAACTTTACATAAACGTCCTTCAGACATTTATTCAGTATGTGATTACATCGGCACCGTTTACACATGCATGAACTCCTGAATAGAAGCGCTTAATCCTATAATAAATGTTAAAAACCATATTTTTTCATGTGAATTACCAAACTAGAGCCTCACTTATGACAAAGATTGTGGACTTGGCATGAAAATGGTCATATATAAGTGTATGTAATGACCATTGACCCTAGACTAACATAATCGTCTTTGACCCTAGACTAACATAAACCATGTAAGATTACTTCTATACAAAGCTCTATCTTGAAAAAAGATATCTTTGACAGGAATATTTTGGCCTATGCAATGTTTTTTCAAAATAAGTTCAGTTTAACAACTCAAAATAATACATACAGTGACAGTTCTTATGCCAACAAACTTCTGAAACAACAGTCTGTGGATAGACATGTCGCCCTACTCAGACACATCCTCCCGATTCTTTCTTCTTAATGCTGCATTTCAGCGGAGAAGCAACAAATACCAATTTATAGTCTTTTTGGTTTAACCCGATTGGTCGATCTACCACACTCGAGGCGAGCAAACTAACCAATACAACACTTATGCAGTTCAATAACATATATGGTGACATTTCTTATGTCAACAACCAATAACATAAATGGTAGAAGTTCTTGAGTAGACAAACTTACAATAACATAAATGGTGATGGTTCCTGTGTCAACAAACTTTCCATCTGATGCTTGAACTGTCATTACAAACCTAAAACAGAGAAATGACTTGTATATTAATGTACTAATGTCTTGGTTTCTACCTTAGTAACAAGTTATATAACTTAGCTATCGTGGATTACAAATCTTTTTGACAAAAATGTTCATGCAAATTCTCCTATTTTCCCAATTATATTACTTTTTTAGAGGAAAAAAGACAATTATTTCAAGATTAAACTGGTTTGGTTTTAAACCATGAAAAGAGGAGCTATGATATGAAAAATTGAAAATAAAATATAACACATACGATCCATTAACACCAGGGGCGTCAGTATATAATATTGGTTGTTTAGCTGTGACGTTTCCTGTGACCTGGTTCATCTGCCATTTTCCAGTACTGTCTAGTAAGCTGTAAGATATAGGACCTCCCACAGTATCAGGGTCGGTGGCAATGACAAGAACGTTGGGATTGGGTACAGTTTTCAATTCTTCTATGTAACTGATGTAATTCTTAGTGGCAAATAGTGGCTTGTTGTCATTGACATCATTGATATGGATCACAAGGTTAGAGGTCACGGTTTGTCCAGTGCCGTCTGTATCTCTAGCTGTAACTGTCAGATCATATCTATTTTTTCTTTCGTAGTCAATACAGATACCAGATCCAGGGGTGGCACAATTAGCTACTGTGACTTGTCCACTCACTAGGCCAATGTTAAACCTGGAAAATAATAATCTATAATAACTGGTGGGCACGCTAACCATTACATTACCGATGCGGTTTTAACTGATTTCGTACAAGAATATTCACCTACAGAGATATTGTAAAAGTGGCCTCTAATCTTGCTAAGACACTACTTTTTGAATGAGTAATTCTATTTATAAAGGTGAACCGTACAATGACCTTTTACAAAAAAGGTGAACAAACAGGCCTAGCAATATAGCCTGATATCAATTGAAGTGGAAATTCAGAGGCTGATTTAGCATGTTCTTAAAAAGGGTGATCTAGTCTAACTTTTGTTATTACCCTTATTTCATATGTTTTAAGGTTATCAAATATTATTTATGCAAAACTTTATTGATTTTTATTTTTCACAAGTCAGATACATTACTTTGATAACAAAAGAAGTTCCCTGCAATTAAACATATGATACTTGCTTTTCTAGATTCACACCAAAGCCAAAGATTCCTTGATGCAGGCACTTCTAACTCTTTCGCTTGGGTGGTCATCCAGAAAAACAAGCCTCTAACTTTCAATACAGGCTACTTTTTTTTTGTTATTAAAATATTGTATGTATTATATAGAGCATAGTAATATTAAACTTACAGACCGCTTCCATCACCAAGGAGACCAAACCTAATTCCACTCTGTCCAAGTTTACCAGAATCAGGATCAGTTGCCTAGAAATAAAATTATTCATGGTTGAATAGAAAATTCTGTCAGAAAAATAAATGATCAGGTTTAGGGGTTAAGGTTATGGTGTTTAACGCCAATTTCAACAATATTTCAGAGCATAAAAGTGCATTTATTTGTCAAAAGAATGCATGTAACTGATCATGTCAACAATGAAATCACTAATTAAGTTACTGGTAAATAGTTTTTTAAACTATTATATACAAATAAGTGTTATTTTGACCATTAGAAACAAGCAGCAATTGTATTACTTTTTAAAATCAATATGACTATGGACGTATATACAGTAGTCCCCCTCTTAAAAGGTCACCCCTCTTATCAGGACAGATTTCAGATGTACAGAGATAGTAAACTACTATTAAACTGACCCCCTCAGGAGAGGCCAACCTCTAATCAAGACAGATTTCAGATGTACAGAGATAGTAAACTACTATTAGACTGACCCCCTCAGGAGAGACCACCCTCTAATCAAGACAGATTTCAGATGTACAGAGATAGTAAACTACTATTAAACTGACCCCCTCAGGAGAGGCCA
>MJUT01044164.1:1258566-1270107 GCA_002080005.1 Gigantidas platifrons | reverse complement strand
GGGGGGATTAGAACTTCAGTTCAAACAGTTACCACCTCTGTCAGAGTCTCCCATTCCCTTTTCAGTCTCTTCGGATCCTCACAAACGTCTAAGTCTGTCAGAGGAAGTGTCTGTTCTGTTGCAGAAGGCAGCAATAGAACAGGTTCCCACTTCTTCCCTGGATCCAGGATTTTATTCCCGTCTCTTCTTGGTCCTCAAGAAAACGGGGGGAATGAGACCAGTTATAGACCTTTCTATTTTGAATACTTACCTTGTGGTCCCCCATTTCAAAATGGAGACCAACAGGTCCATCAGGGCTTCTATACTCCCAGGAGTTTGGTCTACATCACTTGATTTAACAGATGCTTATTTCCACTGCCCTATTTCTGCGGCTTTCAGGAGATACCTTCGCTTCGTGTGGGACAACAAAGTTTTTCAGTTTTGAGCTCTCCCATTTGGGTTAGTCATAGCTCCTTTGGTCTTCACCAAAATTTTTCAAGTTGTCTCAGCTCATCTACACACACTGTCTATCCAGATTCATTCCTACCTGGACGATTCTCTTATCAAGGAACTCAACCCAGACATTCTTTTGTCTCATACTCAGACAGTTATAGACCACTTCCTAGAACTAGGTTTCCTGATTTCTTGGAAAAAATCGGAGGTCATTCCGTCTCAGGATTTCATTTTCCTAGGAGAACATTCTAGGACGGACTTGGGTCTTGTTTTTCCTCCAGAGGAGAAATTTTTGGCTCTTCGTCAGTTTATTCTAACCTTTCTGGCCAAGACCTCAGTCACTGCTCGTCAATTTTCACAACTGCTAGGTCTTCTCAACTCTCTAGCAGATGTAGTACAGTTAGGACGTCTACACAATCGTCCCCTACAGTTTTATCTTCTCGAGCATTGGACCCCGTCTTCTCAGGATTGGGAAGCCTCTATTCCTATCCTGGAAGTTCTCTCTCCTCATTTGTCTTGGTAGTTGCAGAGGGAAAATGTCATGACAGGGTTTCCCCTGGCATCTCCAGTTCCCAGTCTGACCCTATTCACAGACGCTTCCCTTCTGGAATGGGGAGCTTATCTGGAAGGTCAAACTGTTTCAAGGATGTGGTCTTCCACCCTTCAGAAAGATCACATCAATCTTTTGGAAATGAGAGCAGTTCTGTTAGCTCTTTCTCATTTCAAACTTTGTCTGGAGTCCCTATCTATTGTCTTGGCAACAGACAACACAACAGTAGTAGCCTACCTGAAGAATCAGGGAGGAACACATTGTTACTTTCTGTATCAGCTTGTCAAGGATGTTCTGATCCTATGCTCTCAATCAAAGATTTGTCTGGTTCTGAGACATATTCCAGGCCATCTGAATGTTCTTGCGGACTCTCTTTCCAGGTCTTTAGCACCAGTCAATACAGAGTGGGAACTTCATCAGGCAGTCTTTCAATCCATAGTTCTTCATTGGGGAAATTCCAATATAGATCTATTCACAATGAGTCTGAACTTCAAGGTGACAACTTTCGTCTCCCCAGTTCCAGACCCCAAAGCCTATGCTGTGGACGCAATGAGCCTATCTTGGGAGGGAATGTTCGCCTATGCATTCCCCCCATTCAGATTTCTCGCCCCTGTTCTTCACAAGATAGCAGAAGAGAAATGCAGGATCATAGTTATTGCTCCAACTCGGCCAAAACAAGCTTGGTTCGCAAATCTACTGTGTCTGTCCTATGCCAGGCCACTAGTGCTTCCCTTAAAACAAAATCTTCTATCTCAGTTCAAAGGGGGTGTAGTTCATCTTTCTCCAGAAAGACTCCATCTACACGCTTGGTTTCTGTCAGGGATAATCTCGGACAGAAAGGCTTTTCTGAAACAGCTACCAAGCACATCTCCAGGTCAGTGCGAGAATCCACCAGCATCGTCTATGATGCAAAGTGGACAATCTTCTCTGATTGGTGTGTTGGAAGGGAGATTGATCTATTCAAAATCTCTGTCCAACAATTAGCGGATTTTCTTGTCTTCCTCTTTGAGGTGAAAGGTCTTGCCCCTTCCACTGTAAAGGGGTACAGATCTGCTATCTCTCGAACTATTCATGTTTCTGGTGGGAAAGATTTCGGAAATAATGAGTTTATTTCCCTTTTAGTTTGCAACTTTAGTCTTGAAAGGCCACGACAAAGGGTTTTGGTTCCTCAATGGAACCTAGGTCTAGTTTTATCACCTTTTGAGCCAGCAGAAGACGTAGACTTGAAATTCCTCTCTTACAAATGCTGTTTCTTATTGGCGCTTGCTTCGGGCAGGAGAAGAAGCGAGGTTCATGCTTTTTCTACTTCTAATTCTTGCCTTAGATTCTCTAGAGACAAGTCTTCGGTTACTTTGCTTATGGACCCAGCTTTTCTAGGCAAAAACCAGATACCAGATAAAGGGGCAGAGTCTATTTATATACCAGCACTGCCCCAAGACTCTGATTCTGTTTCTCTGTGTCTGGTAAGAATCTTGTTTATTTATTTGACTAGGACAGCTTCTTTGCATTCTAGTACCAATAAAAGACTTTTTATCCCTATTAAGAAGGGTGTCTCTGATCTCTGTGTTAAATCCATTTCTACCTGGATATGCAAGACTATTTCTCTTGCATACGAATCTTCGGGTCAAGTTATACTTGACAAATTCCAGGTCAAAGCTCATGATGTTAGAGCTCTTGCATCTTCTTGGGCATTATTTAATAATGCATCACTTAATGAAGTGCTATCTGCAGGTTTTTGGAGAGGTGAAAGTTCTTTCGTATCTCATTACCTGAGATCTATGTCTGTTCATGCGGAAAATCTATTTTCACTTGGGCCTATAGTTTCTGCTCAAAGAGCCAATTTTCCCCCAGTTTCTTCTGATTCTGGGATTCAGCTCTAAGTTAGATTCTAAGTTACTCAGAATTTATGATGGTAACGTATTTATTGTTTATAAAATCCTAAATTTTTAAAGTAAAATTTGTTTTTATTAAATAAATACTTAGCATCATAAATTATAGACCCCACCAGTCCTCCCCTTCATCCCTGATCTAGTGAAATTACTTGATAGAAAAGTTATGATTAGGATGGGTAATGGCACCTGATGGTTTCCGAATGGAGGCTATTTTTAGCCTATAGGGGTTTTTTCCGGCTGTTTGCATGATGCAATAGGATATACTCAGAATTTATGATGGTAAGTATTTATTTAACAAGAGCACCGCCCAGGGGTGCTGGACGCTTGGCTTTTTCGTATCTGATATTAAACTGCAAGCAATTTACAAAGTCATACATACTTCTAACTATGATGGTCATATAAGCAAATATGTTTGCAAGATTGGTAAATATAATCAGAAGTATGTCTCACAAAAAATGTTTTGGGTGTGGTGTGGGGTGGGGGTTATAATCTTTTCTTGTAACACTATTTTAGTGCATATGAAATAAAAAATTAATAATTAAAAAACAATTTGGGGGGGGAGGGAGTTGTATGTTGGGAGTGGGGGGTTACCCTTCTGTAATGTGTTCCCCCTTTTGATAGTGACCAGGTATGTTGGGTTTCATTTTAATGCCTATCATAGTTTATATTGAGAAAATTTTATTTTTTTGAAAAAAATGCAAGTAAAAAAAGGGGGAATAACTCTAATAAAATGCTGGATGGAGTTGTCTTCTCTTGCCAACGAACGGGGTCAACACTTTCTACAAGTGTATTGAGTTTCAAGTTAATAGCTTTGATAGTTATTGAGAAATTTTAATTACATTAAAAAAATATCCCTAATTTCTATGTACTATGTCAAAACAAGGGCAGATAACTCTGGATATACATATCACAGGGTCATCTGCCTTGTTGTAATTGGTTCCTCTTTTGATAGTGAACAAGTATTCTAAGTTTCAAATGGATACCTTTGATAGTTTTTGAGAAATGGACACTGACAAAAAACTTAATCTAAAACTTAACCGACCCAGACGCTGATGCCGGAGTGACGAAAATAGCTCGACTTTTTTTCTTCGAAAAGTCGAGCTAATAAGAACACATTTTACTTTAAAAATTTAGGATTTTAAACATAAAAATTTGTCTCTATCCACCATGTGTTTTTTTAACACAAAATCATGTCTTTTCCCACAATGTAATTCTTAAACATACTTTTCAAATTTCAGCTCATTTGGAGATAAAATGAGGCTTTATTGGCTATGTAGTTATGGCTCACCCTCTATGATCTATTTATAGAAACAGCAGCAATTATGGATGATTGACAAGATCATAAGATACAAATTGGAAAGACACACTAAGCATGATTCAGGCTAACTTTTGTTGAAAAGTAGTCCAGTGGTTTCAGAGGAAAAGATTTGACAAAACTTTACGATTACGAAGGGCAATTGGTGACAAAAACTTACAATACCCTTCGGGTCTGCTGAGCTAAAAACGAAAGTAATTCACCAATAGACAGTCTTTTGGATATCCTTGCAAACAAGGGCAACGCAAAGCGTGGCGTATCCCCTTGCCTAAAAATTTGATCCGGTGACCTTGACCTTTGACCTTGAAAATCAATAGGGTTCCAGATTCTCTTAAGGACTAAGTATGTACGAAGTTTGGTCAAAATCCATTGAAGGATGTTGATTCTAGAGTGTTCACAAGGATGTTATGGAAGGACGGACGGAAGGATGGTAGCGTTACTATATCCCTTTGCAACTTCGTTGGCGAGGGGATAATAAACTTGATAATAAGGGGAAATAACTCACCAAATCTGGATCAGATACAGTGAGGATAACATTAGGTAATGGAGATTCATTAGGAATGTCCTCTGCTATACTGATGTTAAAGTTTGTGACAGTAAATTCAGGACTGTTGTCATTAGCATCCAATACAGTAATTCTAATAGTGGTGTAAGCTGTGGTAAATGCATCATTCCCTAGTGTCATATTTACTGGGTCAATCACTTCTCTTGCCTGTAAAAATAAATCAAAGAAAAAAAATTCACATTAACCAGTTTCATAAAAAAAATGGATGAATTTCCAGAATCTACAAATATGGTAGAATGATTATCGCTTATTACTCATTCATACAGAATTTTGTTATCCCATCAAAGATGTAACAAAATACCACAAACTAGTGGCCATTGAAGAATTTTCTATTTGAAGTTACAGCAGCCATCTTAGATATTAGGTGTTTAGTCTGTCTGATACAAAACCACGCCCTGTCAAGCTTGAATTAATTTGGCACAGCGGAGAAGATTAGAGTACAAAAAGTTAATGACAACGGCCAGACGAAAGTTGCTGCATGATGTTAAAAGCTGATAAAAAATAAAGTTTCTAAATATAGAAAGTGGTTTTTTTCCTTGACAAATATAACCTGGAGTTTCATTAAGTTGAGTAAACATGATTATTTATCAACCTTTAAGATCAAATACATCAAATAGGTTTGCACTGTATTTTATGCAAGTATAATTTTAAAAAGAAAGAAAAGATAACTCACCCTTATACCAAGATCAATATAACCTATGATAAGTTCTGGGCTCTCACGGTCAAACGTAACATTGGTCGTGATGTTACCAGATACAGGGTCCAATCTAACAAGTTGGTCCACAACTGAAAGGTAGAATTAGCAAGTTATTAGCATGTACACCAATTGTTTTCTCTTTACCATCTGTTAACATAAATTTAATTTATTCTGAATTATCCTGAATATCTTGTTTTATTTTTCTAATAGAAATTCCATTTGATATCTAAAGAATTTGTTTTAAACTGGATTTTCACTGCAAACAAGACAGAAAACTTTTACAAAAGCATAAATTAAACAAAAATCTGTAAAAATAAATACAATTTTCAGGCACAATGTACTCATGAAACTGATTACAGCTATTCAATAACATAGACTTTAAAGTTTTAAATCTTTTAAAATCCTACTATTTTTTTTCTCCTTATGTAGTATATAATTTCTTTCATGCTAAATACATATGTTAAATTTTACTAATTGCAGCAGAAAAAATATGTTAAAAACTACAAAATCTAGGCATTGTCTGTATAACCTGAATGTAAACTTCTTAGATTAATGACTAACCTACTTGTCACCTTTACTACCAATACTAAACATATAAACTAAGTAACGTACATGACAAACAGTCTGCACTTCATGCCGTTAAAACACATGTAAAAAAAATAACCTTAACCAGGACATACTAGGTGCTCTTTAAATAATCATATCATTCTTTACCATTTCACCTAATGAGTAATGATAACTCGGTTGATTTCCAGTACTCACGATGAGCACAGGTCCTCCTCCGGCCAAAGACCAGTAAAACTTTTTTTCGACCAGTAAATTTTTCAGTTTTTTTTAAACAACTATAATATATAAAAATAAATTCAAGAATTTGATTCGGACCAGTCAATTAAAATTTTCATTTCGAGGACTGGATTTCTGCTTAACACAGCTCATGTAACATAGTGGCAATTTCGTGATGTTACAGTATCAACGTCATAATCAAAAATATTATTGAGCATCTGACTATGAAAAACAAAGTCATTTTTAAACGTCTTATTATTAGCGCAAACAAAAGAGTCAAATCTACGTAATCAGAAGTATAACTATTCTTGCATTCTGAATACCGAAAAATGTACCGCACCACTCGTAACCGAACAACGACGATAACTCACTCATGCACATATTCGTGAATTACTGTGGTTGTTCATTAACTCTTCATCGATTTTCGCACGAGTAGTCATACTATAATTCTTAATCACTGCAAACTGTCAAATTAAATCTCTAATTATAAATAGGTGATTTACATTTGATGCAAAATATTCAACTTTCATGCCTTTAACAGTTATATAACAACAAGCCATATATATTTTCTTATATAAATCATTTTTTATATTTGAATTTGCTTTATATATGTCTTCTATGCTATTTCCCAACTTTCAATTCAGTATTTTTATGACATAACAAAGGTTGACTCATTATGACATTGATGCAAAAACAAAACATTTCCGTGACCATGTCTACAATTTTTATATCTAGTTGTTTGACATTAGATATTAATTACAACCACAATACGAAACACACAAAATTATATATATCAATATACAATTCATGCAAATGATTTATCGAACTCACAGTCCATGCACCATAGAGTAACATGACCTGAATTGAGGAAACAAACAAATTGTATCATAACCTATATTGGTGTGACATCTAAATCTTACCATGACAAGTATTCATGTGACATGTAAATCTTACCATGACATGTTTTGATGTGACATGACATATAAATCTTATCATGACATATAAATCTTACCATGACATGTAAATCTTACCATGACATATAAATCTTACCATGACATATCAATCTTACCATGACATGTAAATCTTACCATGACAAGTAAATCTTACCATGACATGTAAATCTTACCATGACATGTAAATCTTATCATGACAAGTAAATCTTACCATGACATATAAATCTTATCATGACATATAAATCTTACCATGACATGTAAATCTTACCATGACATATAAATCTTATCATGACATGTTTTGATGTGACATATAAATTTTACCATGACATATCAATCTTACCATGACATATAAATCTTACCATGACATGTAAATATTACCATGACATATGAATCTTACCATGACATGTTTTGATGTGACATATAAATCTTACCATGACATATAAATCCTACCATGACAAGAAAATCTTACCACGACAAGTAAATTTTACCATGACATGTATTGATGTGACATATAAATCTTACCATGACATGTGTTGATGTATTGATTAAGAAATAATTCATGGAAGCCATACTGTGTTGTGAGTTTTAACATGGGTTGGCAGATTAGTATTTTATCCCGCCACTTTCAACAATAGCATGGCGGTAAGGTGGAAACGATTCACCATATGTACCGAAATCACGATTATTTTGGGAACGATTCGGTTCACGATACGTGGATGCCGCTTACGATACAAACGATATGATGCTCATTTTTTGAAAAAAAGTAGTGTTGAACTTCCGTTTTCTTCTTTTGGTGATCATTTAATTAATATTTTGAGAAAAGTGAATTGATTAATTTACGCTTTTCAAATTAATTAATCAAATATCAAATATTTATAATTTCCGATAGTACGTAAGCGACCTCATATAAAAAAAAAACATGGCAGCGCCCATGTCGAGTGAAGGAATAGTTACAGTTTCCTATAAAATGTATCGTGATACGTATCGTAATACATATCAAATATCGCAATGCTTATCGTTTGTGGAAAAAGTGTATCGTTACACCCCTACATGGCGGTCAGTTTTATTGGTGGAGGAAAGCGTAGTACCCGGAGAAAACCACCGACCTGTCGCAACTCACTGACAAACTTCATCACGTAATGTTGTATCAAGTACATTTTGCCATGAATGGTATTCACACTCACAATTTTAGTGGTGATAGACACTGATTGCATATGTAGTTGTAAATCCAACTACCATGATCAAAATCACGACCATGACGACCCTCATATTTGAAATGAAAAAAAGGAATTTTAAAACATACATGGTAGTTAATCATGCATTTCTTATTTATAAATGAATAATATTCCATGCATACTTAATACACATGAGAATATATCAATCTCATATACTCATGAACAAATTACAATAAATACTTATATATCAATATTGGCTTATTTTATATTTGTTAGCAAAGGGATAATTCATTGTATTGATATAAATATATTTATCAAATAAACAAATGGAACTTGATTATATACATTAAACACAGGTATTATCTAATAAAATAAAATTTACTCCCCATAAGGCCTCCATTCATTGGATTAACACAAATTGTCAATATGGGATAATATTTCAAAAATATGGAAAGCCGACAGGGACTAGCATTCAAAATTAAAATCTGTTTTTGTTTTTTGTTTAAATCACTCATAAACTTAACATTAACGATAACAATGCAACAACAAAAAATAGAAAGAAAAATAAAGAGAAAAAAATTACATTAAAAGACAATAAAACACATCTAACTGGAATGAAGGCTAACACTTCAATAATGCAACGGGTTACCTTTATTTTCTAACAAACGTATACAATTTCAGAAGTGTTTTTTATTAAGTAAGTGATATCTCTATATCATGCATCAAATTTTTTTGCTAATTGTACCAATGTATAACATTTTTTAATAACATGAAACTTAAATATAGTACAATACACATTTTGGTTTATTTTTTTCCCACTATACAAAGAGTAACATATACAAAATGAGAAGAGAGAGAGATACTTCAAGGTTGTTTTGAGATAAAGCAATTTTTTGTTAATTTGTAACAAATAAAACAGAATCTGTAAAATTACCCAATTAAGAAATAATATTAAAACCATCTTGGTTGTGACATGTTTATAACTATATATATATTGTACATGTTTAAATGAATCAGGGCAATGACATGTCATTTTTTATATAACAGTGAAATCCTATTAAATGAATAGACAATAGTATACTTATACAAGTGTATCAAACTGGCATATAAAAGATAAAACACTTCTAGAAAATGCACATTTTTCTCTGATCAAATTTTTGTGTAAAAAGAAGTTCCAGTTGTTTTTATCAACATAAAATGAAGCATTATTAAAACATACCATGCTTTACTTACACGTTGGAGTACCGGTAGTCCCTAATAAAGTATCTTACGTTATTAAATATCAAATTGTTTATCTACTGAACATAATTTTGGCAATCCTGTTAAGGCCTGGTGGTTTACTTGCTACAAAAATTTGCTTATTTATTTGGCTTTTCAAACTTTCGACTTTGAGTGTACCTGATGAAGGTTATTCCAGAAATGTGTCGTGCACACTAAATTTGAAATCTATGTTTTTATTTTTTATCTGTAATTTGAATTTTCCACTGATTTCATCATGTGATATCGTCAGTATCAACGAACAGACTCTGATACTGAAAAGTATCAGTTAGTGTGACGTCAAACGCATTATGACGTCAGTGTTGAGTCTTGACAGTCACTACCACTAGTATCTCTGCTCATCCTATCACGACTCGCTGCAATACTAGCGACAATGTCTGTCTCGATCTTCATTAATGGCATTGTATTTTGGCATGGCATTTGTAGTTTCTGAGAAGAAGGCATTTGAACATTTTCCCATAGGGTCCAATGTTAATCTATTTCCTGCAGTGGTGGCCATCTTGGATTTCCGATCAGCATAAAAAACCTAAATTTTGTAGAGAACCTTCCAATGATCATTCCTGGGCAGTTTGGTTTAAATTGTTCAAGTAGTTTCAGAGAGGAAGTGTTTTGAGACACTTTTCCCATGGGGTTCAATGTTAAACTAAGTTCTGCTGTAGCCACCATCTTCCATTTTATATTGGAACAAAAAACCTAAACTTTGTAGAGAACCATCCAATGAACATTCCTGTCTCGTTTGGATTCAGTCTAATTTGTAGTTTCTGAGAAGAAGGCATTTGAACATTTTCCCATAGGGTCCAATGTTAATCTATGTCCTGCGGTGACGGCCATTTTGGATTTTCGATCGACATAAAAAACCTAAACTTTGTAGAGGACCTTCCAATGATCATTCCTGTGCAGCTTGGTTTCAATTGTCCAAGTGGTTTCAGAGAAGAAATGTTTTGAAACATTTTTCCCATAGGGTCCAATGTTAAACTAAGTCCTGCCGTAGCCGCCATTTTGAATTTTATATCGGAACAAAAAACCTTAAGTTTGTAGAGGACCATCCAATGAATATTCGTGTACAGTTTGGCTTTAATCATATTTGTAGTTTCTGAGAAGAAGGCATTTGTACATTTTCCCATAGGGTCCAATGTTAATCTATGTTCTGCGGTGGTGGCCATCTTGGATTTCCGAATGGCATAAAAAACAGAAACTTGATAAAGGACATTCCAATGATCATTCATTTACAGTTTGTAAACATAAATTATATCCTCCAAAAATATTATCCCATGGGATAGAATTGAGCCCTAAATTTTATGAAATTATGGATCAAATGTAGGTGATATTTGATCCCATACTAAATAAAAGGCCGTTTGCCACTGGTCCCCCGACGCCAAGGTTATATGGTAAGATTAAATTTTGAAACTACTGTAAACTAGAGGTTCAGGTGAGCTTGTATCACTCACCTGACTTAAATAATTCTGAAAGGGGACCACCCAAGGACCATTTTGAAGTAAAAACTAGAGGCTCAGCCCTCTGAGCCCGTATCGCTCACCTGACAATAGAATGATACTGAAGCAAATTTCAAAGGGAGACAATCATTACCTTAACTGTTTTCTATATTTATGCATAAAAGATAATGTCTTTGGGCCAGGTAAGCTAAAAAATTATGAAAAAAGGGCAATAACTCCTAGACGGGTTATAAGATTTCCTTCAAAATTGAAGGGCATGTAGATCTATTTTGAAACTACTGTAAACTAGAGGGTCAGGTGAGCCTGTATCACTCATAATTCTGAAAGGGGACCATCCAAGGACCATTTTGAAGTAAAAAAAGGGGAGTAACTCTGGTTAGATTTGTCGAAAAATCATCATTATCGAACTTGACCTAGATATTCATGAGATACAATTACATACCAAAC
>MJUT01044164.1:1223139-1236403 GCA_002080005.1 Gigantidas platifrons | reverse complement strand
CCCAATGATCATTCCTGAAAAGTCATAATTCAATTGGTTTAGTGGTTTCTAGCAATAAGATTTTTAAAATTTCGACCAATCAGAACACATTATGAGCCCTGGCAGCCATGTTGGATTTCCGATCAGCGCCAAAAACAAAAATCTTGTATATGACCATCTAATGAATATTTCTGCCAAGTTTGGTTCAAATCTGTTTCGTGGTTTCAGAAAAAAAAGATGAAAATGTGAAATTCCCATAGGGTCCAATGTTAAACTAAGTCGAGTCATGGTGGCCATCTTGAATTTCCGATCAGCAAACGAATCACAAGTTTAGTACAGGATCACCCAATGATCATTCCTGAAAAGTCATAATTCAATTGGTTTAGTGGTTTCTAGCAATAAGATTTTTAAAATTTCGACCAATCAGAACACATTATGAGCCCTGGCAGCCATGTTGGATTTCCGATCAGCGCCAAAAACAAAAATCTTGTATATGACCATCTAATGAATATTTCTGCCAAGTTTGGTTCAAATCTGTTTCGTGGTTTCAGAAAAAAAAGATGAAAATGTGAAATTCCCATAGGGTCCAATGTTAAACTAAGTCGAGTCATGGTGGTCATCTTGAATTTCTGATCAGCAAATGAATCACAAGTTTAGTACAGGATCACCCAATGATCATTCCTGTAAAGTCACAATTCAATTGGCTTAGTGGTTTCTAACAAGAAGATTGGTTCAAAGTTTCAACCAATCAGAACACATTATTGGCCCTGGCAGCCATGTTGGATTTCCGATCAGCACCAAAATAACAATTTAGTAGAGGACCTCCCAATGAACATTTCTGCCAAATTTGGTCCAAATCAGTTCAGTGGTTTTATTTTAACTGTATTATACTATGTCAATATTTGAGTTATCTCTTTCCACAGATTAAATTGGAGTTATCTTTCTTTCCACAGAAAACAGATTTAGAAGATCTTTGAAGGTATTTCCCATAGGGTCAAATGTTAAACTTTCTCCCCCAGTGACGGCCATTTTGGACTTCAGATCAGCACCAAAAACATAATTTTGGTAGAGGACCATCCAAGGAACATTTCTGCAAGAGATCATTTTTACTGACATTGTGGCTTCTGAGAAGAAGATCTTTGAAGGTATTTACCATAGGGTCCAATGTTAAACTTCATCCTGCTGTGGAGGCCATCATGGATTTTGGATATGCACCAAAAACATAATTTTGGTAGAGGACCACCCAAGGATCCTTCACACCATAAAACAATTCCATTGGCTGTGTAGTTTCTGACAAGAAGATCTTTGAAAATTGAGCCAATCAAAACACATTATTGGCTCTGCCCGCCATGTTGAATTCCTGATCGAAACAAAAAACATAATTTTTATAGAGGACCTCCTGATACACATTCCTGCCAAGTTTGGTTCCATTTGGCTGAGTGGTTTCTGAGGAGAAGATTGAAATGTGAAAAGCTAACGACGGACGACGACGACGGACGCCAAGTGATGGCAATAGCTCACATGACCCTTTGGGTCAGGTGAGCTAATAACATGTTATCTGCCCTGGCAAAATATGTAATAAATAGATTAATACATGGCCTCTTTCATATTTCCCTTGTTATCAGCCATCGACTGATATCGTCCCTCAGGCTAAAGCCCGGCCGATATCAAGGTCTCGTGCTGATAACAAGGGCAATATGAAAAAGGCCATGTATTAATCTATAAATCCAAACTCAATCTCAGCGAACAAGGTAAGCCTCTTTTACAACTTGATGAAACTGGCACCAAAGTGAACAGTTACCAGTATAATGAACATTTTTCATTTATAGTTATTTCATTAGATTTAGTTCTGTAAAATAATAGTTTTAGACCATAGGAAATAATAATCACTCAATTTGACAATTACGGATATTTTCTGTTTCATGATGGCCAAAAATATTACACTTCAGAAGAACATAAAATATTGGTTTGTGGAAATCACTGTCCACATTTACTATATTATATATTCTGCTGTTGAACTGAAATGTAACTGTATTTTTTTTTCTGTGACATATTATATTTGTGATTGTCAGGAATGTTAATTACATTAGTATATTCACAAGATGTAATATAAAATGACCGTTATTTGAGGACAAATGTTGGAATACAAACTGATACATAATACACCACCCTTCACTTGGACATAAATTAACTTACCACTTCATTCTAAACATCAATAATAACAGTTATATAAGACAAATCTGTATTAACTTTATTAACACCTTTCTACTGCAGTAGTCCCCATCTTATAAGGACACTCCCACCAAAGGCCACCCATCTTATTAGACCACTCCCATCAAAGGCCATCCATTTTATCAGGCCACTCTCACCAAAGGCCATCAATCTTATCAGGCTACTCCCACCAAAGGCCATCCATCTTATCAGGCCACTACCACCAAAAGGTCACTCATCTTATAAGACCCCTCCCACCAAAGGCCATCCACCTTATCAGGCTACTCCCACCAAAGGCCACTCCACCAAAGGCCATCCACCTTATCAGGCCAGATTTTAGATGCATTGAGATAGTAAAATACTAGTAAATTGTCCTCCTCAATAGAGGCAATCCCTCTTATAAGGCCATTTTTTTCTTGCAGAAGGGCAGCTTTATAAGAGGGAACTACTGTAACATGGATTCATTGGGACCAATTTTAGTAGATTTTCACAATATGGTAGCAGACACCCATTTTTGTGCTTTTGGTATTCAGCTCGTTGTTCTTTATAAATATTATATATGTAGTTTTGTAGTACATGTACTAACAAAAACAACTGCAATAGCTAGAAACAAATATTTATGAATTCACTGTACCAATAATCAGCTGATCAAATTATCATCTGAATATCTAAACTTAACCATAAGTGTCTTTGATATCTAAACTTAACCATAAGTGTCTTTGATATCTAAACTTAACCATAAGTGTCTTTGATATCTAAACTTAACAATAAGTGTTTTGATACCTAAACTTAAAGAGGCATTAGCTACGACTTTGACCAAAAAAATTATATGTTTTAAATAGCTTTAAAATGATGAAATAAAGGTAAATATTTCACATTAAACAGCTTATCGTACCACTTTTCGCCTTTTGAGAACGAAAATTACCATCGATTGATTATTGCTTTGCAAGCAAATAATTTGACCTCGCTTTTTCCATATGCAACTGACCTTATTACTCTATTTTATTTAACTGGTCGGGCGGAGTTGACCTTTAAATTTACATGAGAGCATTCGATTTTATTTTGTGTATGTACAGGGTAGTTCCCGTTATTGACATTATTGAACTGTATTCAACAGTGTCACCGAAATCAATTCATATAAAAGGAATAGAACGCACAATTGAATATAGCTGTATAAATGAAATTGATCAGGTAACCTGACCCTCCTAAATACATGGACTTTCCTGTAATCAGTCAACCCGTGTTAAGCCACGCCCAACCAGTTGAAAAAAATAGAGTAATACTAGTGACAGGTAAAAACGAATAATTTGTATTTTGTTACTTATTAACTGCAAACTTGCATGGTTCTTTGTCCGTAATTAATGCCAACTAAAAGCAGATTCACAGAAAATAAGAAATAAGTGCATTGTTGTACTGATTTAATGACTATTCGGCAAACGCCGTAAACAATGCCGATAATTAATAAGATGGCGTCCATTTCTTGATCGATCTGAAAACATGAGCAGTTGCATCTTTTTTCCCTGATGCGTGTACATTTCATAACATTTATAAGTTACAGAAACACATTTTATTAAGGTATCAATCATATCTGATAGTTTTTATGGGTAACAAAAATTTACGATTTTGGCAGATAATGCCCCTTTAACAATAAGTGTTTTGATATCTAAACTTAACAATAAGTGTTTTGATATCTAAACTTAACAATAAGTGTTTTGATATCTAAACTTAACGATACGTGTTTTGATATCTAAACTTAACTATAAGTGTTTTTGATATCTAAACTGAACCATAGCTGTCTTTGATATATCTAAACTTAACCATAGGTGTTTTTTATATCTAAACTTAACCATAAGTGTCTTTGATATCTAAACTTAACCAAAAGGGTTTTTAATATCTAAACATAACCAAATTTAAAGTGTCTGAGTACTTTTCTCCTGTGTATATATACTATCATAAACCTGATGATGTTTTCAACAAAAATGTATCACTTCATCTACATTTTTTTGTATTTCCAAAATTTACTATAAGCCACAGTGCACAGTGCACACCAATACTTCCTTAGTACAATATGGTGTTCTGTGTATGTATACTTCACACCAACATATAATACACAACACATTATTGTGTAATATACCACCTCAAATATACATTAAACCCTCCAATACACCAAAATGTAAGACACCTTTATCTTATTCATTATAACCAACTTACCGGTGGAAATTCACTAAATCCCTGAATATGCAATTCAGTTTAAAACATTTATTATCATAAGTAAGATTATGCATATTTTTTTATTCAACATTGAATTCCATTAATACTGTTTATGATATGACTCCTTACTTTTGTAATTTTGGAGAATTAAAAAGTGTGATGGAAGAAATATAAGCATGGATGGACAGTTTTTTTTTTATAAGGACCAATACTAAAACATTCCAGTTAACCTTATTTCTTCAGCACTCTATATTTTCTCAAAGTAAACAAACATTGGCATTGACATTGATAGTTAAATCTGAGACACCCTTGGGTAAGATTTAATTGTATTCGACTCCAACAAGCCTCGTCCGATACGATTTAAATCGTACCCTCGGGTGTCACAGATCTTACTATCTTGCACCTCTCCCGGTGTTAGACCCTATATATCTATAACAGGGTCGATACTAAAACAGTTCAGTTGACCTTATATCAATAACAAGACCAATACTGAAAAAAAATCTGTTAAACAAGATTCTAATATGACGTCTATAAAACGGCACACACGATATTACTCAATATCTCAATATTTAGCGCAAGTGCAGTACACAAAAAATCTGGCTGTTCCATGTGACTCCCGCTGTTAAATTACTGTGACGACCGAGTGTAAACAAACAAAACATCGGCATATAACATATTTTTAAAGTCCTTAAAATAAAAAAAAACATAATTTAAAAAGTTTCTGTAATGAATAAAAGCCTACAAGGTCGTTTCCGTGAGGTCATACACAACAACTACACATAAAAAAAAATTTCGGAAAAAATACTTAAGACAACCATCTATCGACTCTGATTTTTGTAATTTATCGTCATCCTGTGACGTAGTTTACAAGGGACGCTGGTGATATTGACGCAATTTGGTTACTGATTTATTTTACTTGTTTCAGTAGCTATATATGCAAAATGCCATCAAATTGGAAAATATCAGCACAGTAACTTAATTACATCACCGTCTAGTTATCAATGAAAGAAAAAGTACTGTAAACAATACATGAAGGTTAGTGCATTTTGTTATTCATGTGTGACACACATCAATGGAATGTATGTGTGTGTACTGGGAATCCCCAAAGGTAAATTTCAAAAACAAATGAAAACAATCTATAATATTATTACTCACACAATAGGAGTTTGATTTAATACATGTGCTCAAATTGCGCCGATTCCGACATCATATGGGAAGGGGGCTAAACGGAACAGCCGTTGTATGGCAGATTCTAAGGTGTCCTAGGGTCATAAAAATTACCGTATTTGTTATATTAGAATCGAAATAATTCATGGCAGGCATAGAGTTGTGCAAATTTACACATGGGCTGGGCCTTTATATTCTTAGATTTTACCCCACGCTGTCGCTCGGGGTAAAATTAGAATATAAAGACCCAGCCCATGTGTAAATTTGCACAACTCTATGCCTGCCATGAATTATTTCTTAATTACATATCAGTGTTATAGATTGTAGCCATGCATTGCAACATGAACAACAAAGATGAAACCAAGTAACATCATTACATAGTTATTATTGACGTGATATTGTACAACATATCTTACCTGGGGTAACGAGGTAATAGATGGATCACAGGTGACATTAAGTACTGAGTTAGTATAATCTACATCTGTGACTCTTAGATCGGCATAGACTGTCGTTCCTACTGGTGCATCCTAAAGAAAAAATGTATCTTTCACTTTACAATAGTAAAAAACAAACAAAGACTGTAGTGTTGATCGTTCTATCCTAAAGAAAATGTCTAAAGTGAGAGAGTGATTGTTGTTTAAATGCCAGTTGAGCAATTTTTTAGCTATATCATGGCGAGAACAAGTTACATTTGACAAGATAATTACAATGTCCACTTTGTACTAGACCGACATGCTTAGTTGGATTTTTTCAGTGTTAAATCACTGAAAAAACAGTCCGTGGGTAGACATGCCATTCACTCGCACAAATAAAATGGATTCCTAGCCAACCAAAGTTTGCTCTTTTCTCCCTAATTTCACATGCTTAGCAGAGAAGCAACAAATACCAATTTTATAGTCTTTGATTTGACCAGGCTGTGGCTCAAATCTATGCCGCACTCGAGGTGAGTACGTTAACTCTTAGTCCCATTATATACTTCTTTGGTTATGGCTTATGGTTGTGATGTTTAACACCACTTTCAACAATATTTCAGCTACATCATGGCGATCAGTTTTATTGGTGGAGGAAACCAGAGTACCCAGAGAAAATCACTGATCTGCTGCTAGTCACTGACCATCTTCGCTAACCAAGGGTTACGATCTGCTCTACTCATCTTCACCCTTGGCATCGTTAGACGGATTTTTGAGGTCACACGGTGACGGTTTATATGTAATGCGGCTAGTGGTAGCTGCAACCAATCAGAATGCGCTTAACAAAAAGCACATGTTCTGTAGGAAAAATGTCAACAAAATAAAAATGGATGAGATTTGCAGGATTTGCCATGAGTTACTACCAAAAAAACACGGAAGAACAATTTTTGGGGACACATATTATTATCTCGAGTCAATTTTCAGGGCATTCAAACGAAAGGAAATGAAAGCCTCGTGTCGATTGGCTGAAAATGACATCATTACAAGGGGTGTAACTGTCAAAATCCAGCAGGTGGCAGTGCGCGGGAATTACGAAAATCCATCTAACGATGCCAAGGGTGAAGATGAATAGAGCGGATCGTAACCCTTGGCTAGCGAAGATGGTCACTGTCCTGCCGCAAGTCACTGACAAACTTTATCACATAATATTGCATCGAGTATCCCTCGCCTGAGCGGGATTCGAACTCACAGCTTTAGTGGTGATAGGCACTGATTGCATAGGTAGTTGTAAATCCAACTACCTTACGATCATGACCACAACGGCTCCTAAACCTTGAATAAACCAGATTAATGTATAAACCAAACTTTAATTCTTTGGTGTATGGACAGTGGCTAGTATAAACAATCAATAACCCACTAAATCATGATTCTGGATAAATGTAGACAATAGATACCTCTTTAAGCAGTACTTTCATGGTCTCGGATACAAAATCAGGTTGATTATCATTAATATCTCTCACTGCTATAGTTATTGTTCTACTTATCTAAAAGAAAAACAAAGATTTTTTTTTTATCATTCTTAGCAAAAAAATATAAAATGTTACTATTTTGAAATGCTAAGCTTATATAAAACTAACAAAACAGAAACAATTTAGAAACAAGGAAATGTCTTACACAACTTTAAAGTATTCTTTTTTACCATTTGTTCACATCAGTAAGAAGGGCTAGAGGTATGGTGTTTAATTCCACTTCAACAACATTTCAGTTATATTGTGATGGTCAGTTTTATTTGAGGAAACCGGAATACCAGGAGAAAACCACTGACCTGCCCCAAGTCACTGACAAACTTTATCACATAATGTTGTATCGAGTGCATCTCGCCATGAGCGAGAATAGAATTCACAACTTAAGTGGTGATAGGCACTGATTGCATAGGTAGTTGTTAATCCAAATATCATACCATCACGACCATAACATCCCCCATAGGAAAGAAATTTTCATCTTTCAAATAAAAAAAACATATATTGTAACTCTTCACCTGACTGCCAAGGACCTCTAACTGCAGTACATGCACAAATACAACAGTAAATGATAAAACAGTTGTGTTTTTTTTGTATTTTTACCAGAATTTTAATATGGGTTAAATTATTTTTGCAGACATTTCATCCCAAGCGATAGCCAAGGATAAAATACAATGAAAATAATGTTACCCATGTTAACATGTCAAACAAACTTATGAAATATTGTGATGCTAATAGGGAAAAGAAATAACAAATTTTAGGCAGATGACAGTATGGGAAAGACATTTCAATAAAATCCATAAATCTTTTTATTTACAGTCAGGCAAATATCCTGATTTTCAAATAAGTTACTGATATTTTCCAATTTGATAGCATATGGTTTTGTCTGATAAAACAAGGTAAAATGCCCCAAAATAGCATTGAACAAATCAGTAACCATGGGTCAGTGTCATAAGTGTTCCTTGGATATGATTTCACTGAAAGTAAAAGTCAATAGATGACATCTTTAATATTTTTTTTAAGAGAAAAATAAAAATGTAATCAAGGGCAACGCAAAGCGTGACATATCCCCTCGCCTAAAAATTTGACCCAGTGACCTTGACCTTTGACCCATGCCCTTGAAAATCAATAGAATTCCAGATTCTCTTAAGGACTAAGTATGTACCAAGTTTGGTCAAAATCCATTGAAGGATGTTGATTCTAGTGTTCACAAGGATGTTACATGGTAAAAAATTTGACCCGATGACCTTGACCTTTGACCTTGAAAATCAATAGGGTTCCAGATTCTCTTCAGGACTAAGTATGTACCAAGTTTGGTAAAAATCCATTGAATGGTGTTGATTCTAGAGTGTTCACAAGGATATTATGCGGTAAAAATTTGACCCGGTGACCTTAAGTATGTACCAAGTTTGGTCAAAATCCATTGAAAGGTGTTGATTCTAGAGTGTTCACAAGGATATTACGTGGTAAAAATTTGACCCGGTGACCTTGATCTTTCACCTATGACCTTGAAAATCAATAAGGTTCCAGATTCTCTTAAGGACTAAATATGTGACAAGTTTGGTCAAAATCCATTGAAGGGTCTTGATTCTAGAGTGTCACAAGGATATTACGCAGTAAAAATTTGACCCAGTGACCTTGATCTTTGACCTATGAGCTTGAAAATCAATAGGGTTCCAGATTCTCTTAAATACTAAGTATGTATCAAGTTTGGTCAAAATCCATTGAAGGATGTTGATTCTAGAGTGTTCACAAGGATGTTACGGAAGGACGGACGGTAGCATTAATATATCCCATCGCAACTTCGTTGGCGAGGGGATAATAAACAACACTATATAAGTAACATATAGTTGAGAGGGTGATAGATCAGATTGTTACCCTGAGAAAAACATTGTCAGCCAAAGTGAAGCCGAGGTTGACAATGTTTTTTTCGAAGAGTAACAATCTGATCTATCACCCTCTCAACTATATGTTATTTAATTTATTATACTGAATGTTTTCACTTTCTCGTTTGCAGTGATGTTTTTTTTCTTTCTTTTATTTTAATGCTTCATTTCATATTCAGTCTATTCATTTTTAGATCTTCAGTAATTTTACTAGAACCTAGAATTCTTAACCACCCAGCACTAGAGTGGAAGATATATTTATATTCTTGCATATAAAAAGACAAATATAAGAGGGTGACAGTAAAAAAATTGTTAATACCCGCTGAGCCATGTGTCAGATCAGAATGTTACCCTCGTCTTATCCAATAAAATTACAGCTTACATACATGAAGTATAATAATAACATTTAAATGTACGGTACTTTATATATATATATATATATACATGAAATCAGTTCTGAACGATGACCATAATTTGTCTGGTAAATTTGGCAATAAGCATGTACAAAGCATAATATATCGGAAATTTTATCACTACATTTTTCATATAGCAATTTGTGTTCATAAATTATATAGAAAGAATACAAACCGTCACTGACGTTGAACTATCAAAGGCTTTAAAAGTTACTTGGATCGTTGGTTCATCCTGTAAAAAAAGAAGTAATAATTACCCTTTCCATCTCTAATAGTGAGTGAGTGAGTGATTGTTGTTTAACGGCAACTCAGCAATTTTTCAGCTATATCATGGCGAGAACAAGTTGATTTTCAATGAAATGATGACGAGGTCCGCTTTATACTAGACCAACACGGTTAGATGGATTTTTATAGGGCTAGCTCACTCAAACAACAGTCTGCGGATAGACATTTTGCTACACTCGGAAACATTATCCTGATTCCGAGCTAACCAGTCTTTGCTCTTTCTCCTTAATGCAGCATGCTTAGCGGAGAAGCAACAAATACCAATTTCATAGTCTTTTGTTTGACCCGATCGGGACTACCATAATCTATGGCACTCGAGACAAGCACGCTAATTATTACATCGATGTGGTTCCATCTCTAGTAATAAAATACATATATTAAATCAAATATTACATCAGTTCCAGCTACCGGTAACCTCAATTATATAACAGACGGACACGTGTTATATTTAATCCATATGTATTTATTGAATACAATGAGGTAAATTTATGCAACAACTTAGCAGTTCCTGTTCCTGTGATCTGGGCAACTCTAAAGTATATAAGTATGCTTATAACCTCCCAATCTACACACTAAATTGACTGCTCTGGTACATGTAGTCTACTCAACTATAATAAATATTTACATGTTTCAAATCTCACCATCAATTTTACAAGCTAAACAGACTACTCCAGAGGTCTGGTGAACTCTAAATAAATATTTACATGTTTCTTACCTCACGATCTATTCTACGCACTAAACTAACTGCTCCAGTAGTCTGATCAACTTTAAAAACATCTTTCACATCAACTTCATTTCCATAAAAAACTTGTCCTGTTGCACCAGTTGTTTGTAATGTGTAGTTCAGTGGTCCTATAAAAGCCAAAATAAAATAAAAATTCAATAAACACTATATTTAAACAATATAAAATTCATTAATTAATTGATTGATTGATTGATTGGTTGGTGTTTAACTTCCATTAAAGACTATATTAAAACAATATAAAATTCATTAAACACTATATATAAGCAATATAAGATTAATTAAACACTATATTTAAATGATATAACATTCATTAAACACTATATTTAAACAATTATAAAATTCATTAAACACTTCATAATTTAAACAATGTAAAATTCATTAAACACTATTTTTAAACAATATAAATGTAATGTCTAACATGAGTTTTAATTAAACACTATATTTAAACAATATAAATGTAATGTCTAACATGAGTTTTAATTAAATTTAATATTGCTTTTGAGGATGTTCAAAGTCAATATATTTGTCTTCCTCATCAGCAAATTTTCCACAAAAACATCAAAATTATCCAGAAATAGTAAAATATTTTGCATGGTATAACAATGGCAAAACCTTGTATGGAATGTATAACTATATATGTATAATTCTCATGGTGTAATTAAAGGGTTAGTGTTATGATGTTCAACACCACTTTTAACAATATTTCATTTATATCGTGGTCATCAGTTTTATTGGTGAAGGAAACCGGAGTAAATCTCTGACCTGCCGCAAGTCACTGACCAGCTTTATCACATTATAATGTTGTATCAAGTAAACCTCACCATGAGTGGGATTCAAACTCAAAACGTTAGTGGTAATAGGCACTGTCGTGACTGATTGCATACATAGGTATAAATTTAACTACCATATGATCATGCAAGACCATGACAACCCGTGTAATAATTAAAGGATATTGGTTAGTTTGGTTGAAACCAGAATACATTACCTAAAAGTATGTGTAGAACATTGTCTTCATAATGTCATAGTATACTATGGATGTTTTTTTTACAATAAATACGTCCTGTATTCGTTTTGCGGCAGTTACCTCAGTTACCCTTTTGACTGATCCAGCTTTTTTAGCTAAAAACCAGTTATCAGAAAAGGGTTCTGGAGTAATTGTTATTCCAGCATTACCCAATTCAGGTCCAACAAATTTATGTCCAGTTCATACTTTATTAAAGTATTTGGACACAGCTTTTGGAGTAAGGTCTAAAGATTCAACAAGGGCAAAATGACATCACTGCAAAATCCATTTCTTCATGGATTTGCAATACTGTCATGTTGGCATATAAGTCTTCAGGAATTACTTTACCTAGAAACCAGGTTAAAGCCCTTGAAAGTCTTGGGAGTATTTTCAATTCTGCCTCCTTGACAGAAATTTTATCTGCAGGATTTTGGTGGTCGAATGATATTTTCTATTATCATTACCTTCGTTCCATGCCACAACATACTGACAACCTCTATTCTTTGGGGCATTTAGTTTCAGCGCAAAAAGTAATTTTTCCTCCTACTAGTTAATACTTTTAAGGAATTCAGCACTACGATATATTCTGATAAATTTATTATGGTAGCGTATTTATTGTTATAAAAATGAAATTTTTAGAATTAAAATTATTTTTTGTTAAATAAATACTTACCATAATAAATTAGAGGTCCCACCCCCTCCCCTTCATCACCTTTTTTAGTCTGCTTTGGATTGGAAAAGTGATGAAGGAATATATAGGGTGCGCTTGTTCCAAGTTAGGGTAGAGGTCATCAGTTTTTTGTTTGTTTCCAGATCATGTCAGCTGCTAGTGGTTGTTATCTAAATTTATCATGGTAGGTATTTATTTAACAAAAAATAATTCTAAAAATTACGTCTTAACAAATTAACATACCTTCTTTAGTGTTCTCATACAACAGATAATCTTGCATATATTTAGTAAACTTAAACTGTCCATATCCTGTAAAAATATACAATGAAACAAATTAGACAAATTATATCTTTTTTTCCATAAAAGAATGGATCATTTAAGACAACAACACCTGAGTGTACTGTTGCAGTATATTTATTGCAGCATTAAGACAACACCTGAGTGTACTGTTGCAGTATATTTATTACATCATTTAAGACAACACCTGAGTGTATTGTTGCAGTATATTTATTGCATTATTTAAGACAACAACACCTGAATGTACTGTTGCACTATATTTATTACATCATTTAAGACAACAACACCTGAGTGTACTGTTGCAGTATATTTATGACAACAACACCTGAGTGTACTGTTGCAGTATATTTATTGAATCATTTAAGACAACAACACCTGAATGTACTGTTGCACTATATTTATTACATCATTTAAGACAACAACACCTGAGTGTACTGTTGCAGTATATTTATGACAACAACACCTGA
>MJUT01044164.1:1208945-1222852 GCA_002080005.1 Gigantidas platifrons | reverse complement strand
CACCTGAGTGTACTGTTGCAGTATATTTATTACATCATTTAAGACAACAGCACATGAGTGTACTGTTGCACTATATTTATTACATCATTTAAGACAACAACACCTGAGTGTACTGTTGCAGTATATTTATGACCACAACACCTGAGTGTACTGTTGCAGTATATTTATTACATCATTTAAGACAACACCTGAGTGTATTGTTGCAGTATATTTATTGCATTATTTAAGACAACAACACCTGAATGTACTGTTGCAGTATATTTATTACATCATTTAAGACAACACCTGAGTGTATTGTTGCAGTATATTTATTACATCATTTAAGACAACAACACCTGAGTGTACTGTTGCAGTATATTTATTACATCATTTAAGACAACAACACCTGAGTGTACTGTTGCAGTATATTTATTACATCATTTAAGACAACAGCACATGAGTGTACTGTTGCACTATATTTATTACATCATTTAAGACAACAACACCTGAGTATACTGTTGCAATATATATTTATTGCATCAAATAGGTTGGTTTTTTTTTGGCTTTCTGGGAAAACTTCCTTAGGATAACATTTTTTTGTGTAACAAATCTCTTTCATGAAAATATAGACTTTTTTCAATGCTTAAGGTCTTTACACTGTATATCTTATAATAGTACAAAGGTGTGTGATAGAAGTTATCATCGTTAATGTATAGTAAAGTCAGAGACATGTCATGATAAATCACTGTGATAGATGTACCACTCTCTTAAGCGATAAGTCTAAATCTGTCTTTTACATATTTGTTTTTGTAGTTAGAGTTTTACTTGCTATCACCATATATGCAAATGAAAGCGAGTCAACAGATTGAGTACAATAAAAGTGATATCCATTGATTAATTAATTGGTGTTTAACTCCAACTTCATCAGAATTTCGGCTATATTGTGGCGTGAACAAATCTAAGTTCTTATCCATATCACTAAGTAGAGTAATATGTCCAACCCAGTGACTTGTCACAAAATGTCCCTAACTGTACTGTATACATGTATATTAATGCCCATATACAAAAGTATATTTTTACAAAACCTATTAGAAACAATTTTCAATTTCATTTTCATTGACCATGAACAGATATGATCAGTATGTGGCCTACGTCACTCACCATAACACTTATCATTACAGCTGACCTAGTTTATGTAATTTGTACTCGAATGACCTACTTTATTCATCAGTCAATATGGGATATAATAGGAACAAATCAAACATATGCTATCAAGTTTTACAATATACCAGCTAATGATATGAACTTGTCTGACCTATTTTACCAAATCAGACAATATTACAGCTAATATTAATGATATGAACTTGTCTGACCTATTTTACCAAATCAGACAATATTACAGCTAATAGTAATGATATGAACTTGTCTGACCTACTTTACCAAGTCTTAAAATATTATATCTAATATGCACTTGAGTGATCTATTTTACCAAGTCAGACAATATTACAACTATAATGAACTTGTCTGACCTACTTTACCAAGTCTTAAAATATTACAGCTAATATGAGCTTGTCTGACTTACTTTACCAAGTGAGTGAGTGATTGTTGTTTAATGTCAACTCAGCAATTTTTCAGCAAAATTATAGCGAGAACAAGAATTTTTTTTAATGAGATAATGATGATGTCCGCTTTGTACTAAACCAACATGCTTAGTTGGATTTTTATAGTGCTAGCTCGGACACATTATCCTGATTCTGTCCACACCAGTCTTGTCTTTGCTCTTTCTCCTTATTGCTGTGTGCTTAGCACAGAAGCAACAAATACCAATTTTATAGTCTTTGGTTTGACCCGATCGGGGTTGAACCCACGATCTACAGCACTTGAGACAGGCACGCTAACCATTACATATATGTACACCACCAATGTGGTTTACTTTACCAAGTCAATATACAGCTAATATGAACTTGTCTGTACAAAGTACTTACCAACATGAACATTAGTCAGTAATACCAGTACTGTTACCACAACTTGACTAATCCATGAATTGAATTCCATTGTTCCCCTGAAAAGAAAATCATATTTACATCAGAAAATATCAAATGAAGCAGTAATGATCGACTAATGAACAAGACAAAAAAATAAATATTCTTTGACCAAGCTGATATACATGACAATACTAATTATATTGATTTGAAGGGGTCAAAGTGGTCGTGATCGTATGGTAGTTGGATTTACAACTACCTGTGCAATCAGTGCCTATCACCACTAAAGTTGTGATTTCGACCCCTTTTTGATATCACATTACAGTACAGCTCATGATCAAGGCATAGTCTGATAAATACCTGGCATTGGGATGCCAGGTATTTATTGCTTTGTGATTTAATTAACAGTACCTATCTCCACAGTATCACCTGTGGTTCCAATATACAACAGGAAATGACTAATTACCTGTATAGGTAAAACCATCACTCACAGGTGACTTACCTTTGTATTTTATAAGTTATATAGAACATTTTCTGATGAATGTTTTCATTGAGAATAAGACTGGAAAATTATGCACAAAATAAAAAAAAATTAGGGCTTATATGTATAAATTAATTACATTGTACATTGAAAAAAAATAAAGCATAATTTGAAACAAATTTCATATAATGAATTTTCAAAATCCCATGAAGCTTTCATATGGACCTTTAATATTTTTCATTGATTTTGTAGGTGTACTTATACACAATGCAAAAATACCACTAATGTATTTACAGGTGTTGCAAAAATGTAGGCAAATGTTATAAGTTTGTCTTTTGTACATTTTTGGAACATAGGAAAAATGTATATACATGTATATAAATATATTTGTTTCTTTGCAACTCATGTATTTAAGAAAAAAACCACACATTTTGATAGATTTTTTTGTAGTTTTTAACATTGTTTACTGAATTTGTCACTTGTATTATTAATTTTGTTGGAATAATTATTGGGAAAATAGTTTTTGGTGTTTTTAGTTTTACCAATACTGTCACAACAGCATCGAGTTCGTCATGTGTCTTATTTTAATGGTCACCTTTAAGACTGGAGAACAAAACTGTATTCAATCTGCACTATGTAGTTATAAATGTATAAATTATGAAGCAAAAGAAAAACTAGGAAGAACTGTTTTAGATACCTAAAACTTATGTCTCCCCTTAATGCGGCCATCTGTACAACAATAAGTTACACATTATGAGTTGAATGATACTATTTAAAAAACAATTATTTGACCCTGAGGTCAAAGATCAAGGTCCCACGAAGGTCATTATGGTATGCGACACAACGCCTTATGGTCATGCACCCACATACCACATATCATTGCCCTATCTCGAAAGACAAAAATGTTATGGCCCGGACAAGAAAATACTATTTAAAAAACAATTATTTGACCTCAAGGTCAAAGATCAAAGTCCCACGAAGGTCATGCGGCCATCTGTACAACAATAAGTTACACATTATGAGTTGAATGATACTATTTAAAAAAAAACAATTATTTGACCTTGAGGTCAAAGGTCAAGGTCCCACGAAGGTCATTACAGTACCCGACACACCACCTTATGGTCATGCACCCAGATACCAAATATCATTGACTTATCTCGAAAGACAAAAATGTTATGGCCCGGACAAGAAAAAACTATTTAAAAAAAAATTATTTGACCTCAAGGTCAAAGATCAAAGTCCCACGAAGGTCATGCGGCCATCTGTACAACAATAAGTTACACATTATGAGTTGAATGATACTATTTAAAAAAAACAATTATTTGACCTTGAGGTCAAAGGTCAAGGTCCCACAAAGGTCATTACAGTATGCGACACACCACCTTATGGTCATGCACCCAGATACCAAATATCATTGACCTATCTCGAAAGCCAAAAATGTTATGGCCCGGACAAGAAAAAAACTATTTAAAAAAAATCATTTGACCTTGAGGTCAAAGGTCAAGGTCCCACGAAGGTCATTATGGTATGTGACACACTGCCTTATGGTCATGCACCCACATACCAAATATCATTGACTTATCTCGAAAGACAAACAAGTTATGGTGCGGACAAGCTTCGCTGAGAAGAAGCGGAAGAAAAAAATCAGACTAAAACAATATGTCTCCCTTCGTTCGAAGGGGAGACATAATTATTAGCAAAATGCAGTTGAATTCAGTTTCATTTACCAGCACAAAGATAAAAGTATATAATTTTGATGTTTTTTATGATATAAAAATTAATTTAATTTTTAATTTTGCAAAACACAATGGTAAATGCCATTTTATGTAAAAAAAAACTTAAAACTTTTTTATGCAAGAATATTTTGTCATAAATTCATAATCAATATAAAATTAATTTTTAATTGTTTCCTGTAAATGCAGTAGTGAGTGTCATAAACATGTAAAGAGTTGTTTATTGAACAAAATTCTGTCAGCTCTTGGATCATGAATACAAAACAGCCTTTTTCAAGACTAAAATAACAACAGCCTTTTTAAATTTTGATTTTTTTTACATTAAATATACCGGTATCTTTTAAAAACACCTCTTTCAAAGCTAATTATTTCAGGTTTTTTTTTTTATTTCTTATATATCTTGATATAACATTAATAATGTGATAAAGTTTGTCATTGACTTACATTGTATGACAGGTCAGTGGTTTTCTGTGTACTCTGGTTTCATCCACCACTAAAACTGACCCCATGATATAATTAAAATATTGTTGAAAGTGGAGTTAAGCACCATAAACTAAACTAATAATATTGAATAAATTTTTGCCTGAAAATCTATCTTCCAGACTGATGTATATTGGACACGATAAAGATGCATATAGTAGTCCAATATTTTTGTAAGACCTTGATTTGAAATTAAGCAATTAAGTATCATATATTTTGATGGTTGCCTAAAACGAATGTAGGATGTTTCGACCTAGGACATTTCGGCTAAGATATTTTGCTAAGGTGGACGTTTCGGCCAAACAATATTTAGTTGTTATTTATATGTTGTTTTTTTTCATTGGAAGTTGTAGTCTGATTGCTAATATTTTATATATTGTTGTGGGTTTTTTTTTCTTTGGGTGGGGTAGGGTAGGAAGTGAGGGTTCATGAGGACCACATTTGTTTTATTTGTTTCAAGATTTATTTTAAGATAAAAGAGAATGGTCTTGTATCATGTATTAATTAATTTGACAATCATAGATTCAAAGGTAATATTCTCTTTTAATAATTAGTTTTTATTAACCAAGGATTTATATAGTAGGAAGGATATGAATCTCGGGAGATTTAACATAGATTGTATGTAAGTACATTTGTATGTTGCATGGCGAGATTACCCATAGTGCAATTCGTTGACGATGCGCGTGCCTTAATTAATCGGGTGGAAATTTTCATCGCTTCAACATTTTAAACCAGTACTTGCAAGTATATGAATTCATAATTACAGGTATAAAGTGAAAATATTTGTTCTAAATACCAATCATTGATAAAGTATCGACTTTTTGTAGATGCATCACCCATATTTCATCAATAATTGACATTAATCGATATGCCCTTTTGACCTTCATAATCCCGCCTATTATGGGCGGTCAAGACTCAAATTTACATTTCAAACTCCTCTCATCTCTCATCATACCGGATATTGAAGCGGAGCCGCCATTTTTGTGACAATATAAATATTTTTCAATGAATAGAAGGAGTTTTATTGAACACAGTGCTCCCGATTTGTATTTATTAAGGATTGTACAGTTTACCATCATTTGTCAAAATGGCTGCATTCTGGGCGGAAATGGGGGTGACCTATTTAGAAATCAATAAACGTCCTCCTACATGAAATCGACATACCAAAGTGTACAAATGTGTATTCGATATATAGAACAAAACTTGGCGCGATTGGTTTCTTTGTTTTATCATTTTTAATATGTTTTTAGATGTATGAAACTCTACTGTACTTTTTTTTTATTTTACGTGTACGAGGGGTGATACAGAAAAAAAAAAAAAATTCTATTGAAACTATATCGGCAAATCCAAGGATTGTTTTGTATAGTGTAGTATATAGACGATGTATAACACGAAATTTTGTGTAATTGGCTGATTTTCCTACGAATTCTCAAGGCATTTCAAAATGAATGAATTAATATTTGCTCTGTTGTAGCAGAATTACCATTGTAGCATAAAACCTCGCCACGCGAGATAAAGCGAGAAAATACGAGATTCGTATCCTTTCTACTATATAAATCCTTGTATTAACTAATTAAAATGAATACTGCTGTCTTAAAAAAAAGCAGTAATTGCTCCCTTTCATTTTTTTTTTCATTAAACTTATAATAATCTGGAAAACCAATTATTTTATTACATGTGATTGTTTGATTAAAATTATAATAATCTGGAAAAACAATTATTTTATTGCATGTGATTGTTTGATATGGAAAATTGTTTTGATGAATAACAAGTTTTAGGTTTATTTACTTATTTAATTTATAAATTTGGCCGAAATGTCCTTGTCCTAAACGTCCATGGCCGAAACGTCCTAGGCCGAAATGTCCTAGGCCGACAAGTCCACTGGCCGAAACGTCCGGCGACCACCTAAAACATGCTAGGCAAATAGCCAGTAAATATGAAAATGAGTTTTGAGACAATTTTAGTCTATAGTGCAACACTGTGAGGGGAAATATTGTATTATTTACTCTATAAACAGATTAATTTTGATTTTAATACAAATTGGAGTCATATCTTAATTGTTCAAGCACCAATACTACTATCCTAGCTGGATACAATTTGGAACAGTTTTATTAAAATAATTCAGCCCAATTGTAGTAAAATTATGAGACTGGAAGCAGACACAAATACAACTAAGTAATAGTATAGCCTAGGACACATGCCATACCCATGCATTTAATCGATACAAACCACAATTTCTTATTAACAACCTGATTTCTTATTGACTTCGAGTTTGACAGTGTGCAACATTATACATTTATTTATTTATGTTTGGAAGTCAAAACAGTGTTTCTTACCCCAATGTATTCTCCACTCAAACGCCCTACTGGACACAATTCATTTCAATATAAATCGGAAAGCAATAACGGTTATGTTATTGAATTCAATGTTACTATAAATAGCAAGACCGGTTTGTTATGGGAGGAGTTTAATGCTTCGTGGGCTGGACAAAGTTGGTCAAAGATGTAAATCGTCGCCATTTTAAAAGTTTTATCACATTACAAAATTTTGAACAAATAAATTAAAAAAAAATATTATCTATGGAAATTGTTAGACGATTCAAATATTTATTATGTAAAACATTCGGCAAATTAAAACTCTTAATATGATTTATATTGACATTAACACGTCTATGATTTATAAAATAATCGAAGATAATCATAATTTCGTTTTTGTAAATAAATATAGTTAAATTAATTTCCACTTTTAAAACCGCGGGAAAAGTGGGATGTCCCGAATGATTTTATATTTATAAACTTGTAAAACCGGTTCTATTTCTAAAAGAATACACATTCATAAGTAGTTTAGCATTGGGTGTACATATTGGTAGCATGCATCGTATATAAAACCAGAAAGGTAAGCATTTGGTATATACGCAGTATATTATATAGTATTTTCACAGACGTAAGATTATCTATTTAAGAACGCTTTATTTTGATTCCGCATATTCTATTTTACAGGTTATATAAATAATTTAAGCTAATACAATCAAATAATAACACATTACTGTCACAGACTGATCGATCACTGGCACTTGCAACCAAATATAAACCAAACGGCACCGTTTGTGCATGTGCGATTGTTTTAAAATACTGAGCATGAATTTCACACTTTTCAAGGATTTACACACATGAAAAACATCTATAAATAGGAGATTAATAAGGTCTTCATGTTTAAATATAAACAAAAACAAAAAAACATAAAAGCTGGAGATTCATGCAAGTTCATGAAATACTGTAATAATGTCAGTGTTAGGGTTAGGGTTTTCAGAATCTTCTCTATTCAGGTAATTATACTATTTTTGGGTGGGGGTGCCATAAGGAACTCTTTCCAATTTGGCAATCAATTGCCCAAACCTCAATAAATATTTCAAAATATATGAACATGTACCTGATTATTATTATTATTATTTCAGATAGTATCTTTTTTTTTTTTTTTTTTAGATATTTGTATGTCTATACTCACACGAAGAAGATATCAAGTTGTTTTGGTATTATTTTCATTCGCCAAGAGTATATAAATTTCATGCTGGGTCGATCATCTTGCTCTTGCATCGATAATTATACATATCAATGAAAGGAGTTTGTACATGTATATATATACAAAAAAATGTATAATAATTTATCGGTTGAGATAAAAATAATGAAAAAAAATTAATTACATTATCCACCCGTGTTCCTAAATCAGTCAGTTGAGACAGGACACATAGAGTGTATACTCTTTTATTTACATGTATCATGGAAATAAATTACATAATCAAATTTGTTTTAAAATATTTATTTATTGTGGACATATATTTCCTTGAAATGTAAAATATTTGGTCGTCTTGTTAATCTTTTTTTATTTAGGAATTTCTATCTAACACGAAATTTGCATGAGAAATAATGTAATGAATTTCATTGCTCAGCTATTTCCAAATTACATAATTGACACTTCCTATTTTCGTGCTGAATATGAATCCATCTTCCATATATATTCAATTAGAATTGTTTGTTTGTTGCTTAAGGGTCGTCTTGATCATATGGTAGTTGAATTTACAACTATCTATGTAATCAGTGCCTGTCACCACTAAAGTTGTGAGTTCGAATCCTGCACATGGTGAGGCATATATGTACTTGATACAACATTACGGAGCTATCCGGTGTTTTGGCACACCTAAGGGTTTACCGTTTATTTCTCGGGATATGCCGATTGCTGAAATCTTTTAATTTTCATTATTAAAATATATAATCCTTTTACTTTCTATCTATTATTTCAGTTTTTCTGGAGAAAGTCATGGAACTGTGCATTTAATCGTTAAACACAGCTACCCCCCCTTTCTGCAAGATTGTTTACATGTCCCCTGAATTGGCACATGCATTCTTCAAAGTTATCTTGTAACGAATAAAGAAAAGATTTAACTTTAAGAACCACTTATACTTGGAGCATAATGTATAATGGTACTACCATATAAGTTTGAAGAGGAAATTGTGAATATTAAAATAAATATAGACAATACTTACCGACTGGTACCCTTTTCCTTAGCTTTTCTATATTTTTTGTTATTACGATAGCGGAAGTGACGTTGCGCCAAAACACCGGCCGCACCATAACATAGGACACGACAGTATGTGATTAAGTTTGTCAGATCTGTAATTTTCTCTGGGTACTTCGGCTACATCCATCAATAAAACTGACCGTCACGATATAACTGAAACATTTTTGAAAGTGGCATTAAACACCATAACCCTCCCACCTATACACAGTCAATTAGCCTGATTATTGCTTATTGCGAGGCGTATTTAATACAGCATTATGTGATAAAGTCAGTGACTTGCAGCGTGATATAACTGAAATATTGTTGAAAGTGGCATGAAACACCATAATCCTAACCCTAGTTGCTTATATTAGGTCCAGAGGAAAATATTTCATTTATTAATTCAGGATGAGAACACGTTCGACAATATCATAAAACGATACAGAAAATAGGTAGGAATGGGGTATCCATGCAGGGCAGACTTTTGATTAACTTTGACCATTTTAGATTAAACCCATTCATCATTTATTATCTGATGTTCTCATGGCAAGTAGAATTTTGATTGGCTAACAAGGTACTTCCAAGGCTTCATGGAAGAAGTGCGGTGACAGAAAATCAATAATCTCTTTCTCCTATGTGATATCCATTGTGCACAGCAGACGACGTCTCTCACCTATTGCATGTGCTGTGTATTTCATACGGCACAGAAAAATCAATAAGCGGATGTTGTGTATTTGTCCAAAGATACACGTAATTTATGTTTTTCCTATAATAAGGACATACTTATTAATGTTGGAAAATTCAGATAAAAATGTTATCAGTCACGAGATGTTATATATCCCGTTTTAAAGGGCAGTGGTTTTGTTAAAAGGTTCGGCTGACACCTCACCTTTTAACAAAACCACTGCCCTTTAAAACAAGATATATAACATCTCGAGACTGATAACGTATAATATAAACGTAGATATCAAATTTAGTATGCATTACACGTACAATGTATCTGGAATAACCCTCTTCAATTCAGGTATGCTCAATATGTACAAAAGTGCGTATATCCCAAATATATCTAAATATATTCATCAAATATAATTTTGACACAATTTAACCATAGAAAATTAACAATTTGAATGTCAGAATACTTTTAATTAAAAAATTCACTAACATGAAACATTAAAATTTTCAGAATTACATGGTTTTAATTATTAAAATAAAATGTTGCTATTTTCAGGCTTTTTAAACGACAGAAGATGAATTTCCTTGGTGTTGTAGTCATCATAATAGGTATGTACTCAGTGAAAAAGAAATATACTGGTACAAATGTGCCCTTTTGTCTGATTTTTTAAATATTTTTTAGCCACGGACACTTAGGACCATTGACCCTTCGAACTATCGACCTTTCGGACCAATGCCCTGGAACCCACATACCTGGCCATTTTTTCTTTTTAGCAATTCCAATACTGTTTATTTTTCTGAAACAGAATTATTCCGCTAACTTCTGATTATAAGAGCAAATAGGAATGTTTTTCTAACCAGTTGTTGGTTTTCTTACGGTGTAAAACACTAATTAATTTCTTTAAGACTTTCTTTTAAATTTGTGTTTTTTAGAATACCTGGCCATTTAGTCTGAGGTTTAACCTTTCCCAATACCATATTGACATACATTTTCTGAAACGTACATGATTCCTCTACATTCTGTCAGGATATCAGAGGATATATTTCAAATGCCAGGTTCCAGACAACTCATTTTCTAAAGATAGTACTATCGTCCCCAGAAATTCAGTATTTATAGGTCATGCATCGCTTAAGTGATAAACTAGAAAGTAGGTGCATAAAATAGACTGCTATTACAAAAGCTGTCCAGATAATGTAATTTCAGATTGGACATATATGAAAATCGTCATATTACACACAATTTAGTTGGTCTGTAAATCTGGTTTATGCAGAGTCAAAAGACGTACAGATTAAAACAGACAAATAAATAGATATATTGAATCTAGGTTTTGTTGCACAGGGGGTCACTTCCTATACAAGGGAAAAATAGACTGGCCCTGGAATGGGTAGAATTTTTCAGCTTTCAAATATATGAATGGATCATAAACTTTCCACTTCAATATATCAATATGAGTGAGGATTTTTTGGCTATAATACATCAATATGTCATATTTCTACAAGTACCTGCATCTTCTTTATTTCCAAGACAAATTATTTTATAATTATGTGATAATTCAACATGATAATGTACAAAATTGAACTATATTTGTGTTTATATTGGGTTATATTCTACTATAAATGGGTCACCAATAACTGAATGATATATGAATTGGTCTAGTTTTCCTTCTTCAAATATGAATGGGTATGGTTTTCATGTCGAGAGAATATATGAATGGGATGTGTTTTCCAAACTCCAGAGCCACCATCGTACCCAATATTATCTTGAGTAACCTCCTGCATTTTGTTTATTAGGATTTAAAACCTCAAAATTCGGTTATCTTTTATTGTCACTGATAGTCCATTAAATATATATACGACCCTCGACATGAGGCCATATACAGGATGTCATTGGATGTTAGTTTATTGCAAAAAAAAAAAAAAAAAGAGAGAAAGAAAGAAAAGTGAACAAACATCTGATTTTAATTATATTTTTTATTTTTATAAGGAAAAAGTAGGCTTTGAATAAGAAAGAATATTAGTTTCATCTTCTTCGTGACACATGTAATGTCCACATTACAATGTAACCGTGATTTTTTTAGTGTACATGTGTATGTATATTGTGTATGTTTTATATTTTTAGGGAGTGTATCACAAGTTTCTGGACAAGCTGGTAAGTTACTTAGGGACGAACCATTTAACTTGGGGGGGGTTATGGTTTTTTCTAAAAAAAAAATATTCTGATTCCCAATATTGCTGAAAAAAATAATCTGATTTTGGTGGAGGAAAAAAAAATAATCTGATTCAAACTTTTTGTCATATAACCTAATGTTAAATTCTGGAAACAAATTTCGCGCTTTGCACAAAAAAAAAAAAANATTCTAACTCTCTTGTCCGAAAAAAAATTTCTGAACGAAAAAAAAACCCATAACCCCCCCTGCAAGTTAAATGGTCAGTGCCTTAAGTCTTCTATATAAACAAACAGTGCAAACAGACAATATTGGATAAGCTGTTATAGCTGACAACCTCAGTTTATCTAGAGGCATGAACATACTAGATCATATATTTTGTGATCTAGCATCACCTCAACATATCAGGAAATGCTGAGTTAATCTTTACTAGTCTGCTGATCATTATTGAATAAAATGAGATGTTATTCTTTTCAAGTTTCGACTGTTTCAAAGCCATGACAGAAAAACAAACAAACTGGTTTTAATCATATATTGTATCTCTATGTAATTGTCATAGTATTTGACAAAGCAGTGTGTTATACAGTACAATGTAGATGCAGACGTACTCGGAACGATCCAATGAATGCTGAATATAAATAGAGTACTATTTAATCATAGGGTAAACGACAAAGTTTTTATACTGTTAATTGCTATTTAATTATTGTTGGTTCCAGTATGACCACAAAAATAAGTAGCCTATAATTGACAACATTATGTATACTTGCTGGTTTCCAATGCTTATTATAAGTCTATATACTGCTCAAAATATGATTCATTTAGAATTTAACTTTAGCTTACTTATACTTGATAAAACGTCAATGGAGGCAGTTGCCTTGGTTGCCTCAATGTTAGTTACGGTCCTGAAATGGCATAATAAATATTTAACAGTTTTTTATCATTATATAAATTTTTTATCTTGTAGCACCAGTTTTTGACCCAAATGATGGAGATTTAAAAGACAAATTTAGACAAGGTGTCTTTGAAGGAACACCAATTGGTATGTTCATTATATTAATGATATACATGTTCACACAGTCGTGAAAATTTCCTTCAAAAGGATTACTACAGGGTTCAGTTTTTGTTCAACATTTTTTAAACAGACTTTCATATCTCAAATAAGGGCAAATTTTTCTGTCTTTATACTTCAAATGTACATTTGTACAAATGTACATGTATTCCACTTTTAAATGTTAATTACATTTTATGACACACTGTTTTAAGAATTTTATCATTAGGTCAGGTTGCATTGCTAATTATAGTTTTAGATTAAGGACTGGTCTCCTTGAATGTAGCACAGAGTTATGCAGGGTGCAACATGATGTTTCGAGCAGACTTCTTTTTTCGATTATGGTTTTTGAATTAAGAACTTGATTGCATTAAAATTGATGCAGGAAGAATCTCTTGTTGACTTACTGACGTCGAGATCCTGTGCCTGCTGTAATCCGTTACATGCAATAGACTAAAATATTTTTCTCTCCTCATTTAATACAAAAATGTATATGTATATTTAATTAAAAACTTAAAATTTCAAAATTCATTTTTAATTTCCTTCCTTTGTTTTAATCATTTCCTGTTAATTTTAGATACTGTTCTGGGACAATTGAAAGCTAATGTACCAGGCAATCCAAATGTTGTACTGACATATCAGGTTGTAAGTCAAACAGTCTCTGTAACAGCGGATGGGGTTGTAAAATTGATAAGAGAATTAGACAGAGAGGTAAGAACCTTGACATGGTACTCTGTTAACTCTAAGAGGTAAGAACCTTGACATGGTACTCTGATAACTCTAAGAGGTAAGAACCTTGACATGGTACTCTG
>MJUT01044164.1:1180218-1207235 GCA_002080005.1 Gigantidas platifrons | reverse complement strand
GAACCTTGACATGGTACTCTGATAACTCTAAGAGGTAAGAACCTTGACATGGTACTCTGATAACTCTAAGAGGTAAGAACCTTGGAATGGTACTCTGATAACTCTTAAGAGGTAAGAACCTTGACATGGTACTCTGATAACTCTAAGAGGTAAGAACCTTGACATGGTACTCTGATAACTCTAAGAGGTAAGAACCTTGACATGGTACTCTTATAACTCTTAAGAGGTAAGAACCTTGACATGGTACTCTTGATAACTCTAAGAGGTAAGAACCTTGACATAGTACTCTGGTAACTCTAAGAGGTAAGAACCTTGACATGGTACTCTGATAACTCTAAGAGGTAAGAACCTTGACATGGTACTCTGATAACTCTAAGAGGCAAGAACCTTGTCATGGTACTCTGATAACTCTAAGAGGTAAGAACCTTGACATGGTACTCTGATAACTCTAAGAGGTAAGAACCTTGACATGGTACTCTTATAACTCTAAGAGGTAAGAACCTTGACATGGTACTCTGATAACTCTAAGAGGTAAGAACCTTGACATGGTACTCTGATAACTCTAAGAGGTAAGAACCTTGACATGGTACTCTGATAACTCTAAGAGGTAAGAACCTTGACATGGTACTCTGATAACAAGCACATTATTATGTGTTTATATTGATGGTTGGTTTGGTTATGTTTTATGGTGTTTAATGCCACTTTCAACAATATTTCAGTTTTTTCGTGGCTGTCAGTTTTATTGTTGGAGGAAACCGGAGTACCTGGAGAAAACCACTGACCTGCTGCAAATCACTGACATTTACTATGCCTGAGCAAGATTCGAACTCACAACTTTAGTGGTGATAGGCACTGACTGCATAGGTAGTTGATAATCTAGCTACCATAGAATCACGAACACGACAGCCCTAGTTTGTGTTTTAATAAGATAAAGAATAAAACCTATGTAGAACATGATGACAGGGTCACAGTTTTTCTGATAGGGGTGAGTTCTAGATAGACTCCCAAACAGTCCCTGTCAGAAACATATTTTTAGACGAATATTATATGTTATTCGGGATCTTCACAGGGGATACGGGTTCATATTCTCTGTCTATGTTCTATAAATAGAACACAGACAGGGAATATGAAGCTGTATCCCCTGTGAAGCCTGAATAACAAGTATATTCTGTTAAAGTCTTCTTGTACCAATATTAAAGAGTATTTCACTTTCCGTGTGAGATGCAAACCTTTTTGTTACCATTTTAGCAGACGATAAATTACTTGTTATCTCCCTTGTTGAGTACAAAGACAAAATGGGGACGGAGATGAAAGATTCCGTAAAATGCATCTTTTTATAAAAAGCTTTATTCAAGATCTCTTTATTTATGTTTTAATATTTTTATATATATGAAGCAATAAATATATATATATGAAATATAATAATGAAGTTGACATCATGTAAAACGGAATTCATATAATTTATTTTGAGTGTGTTTATTTTTTCAGAAAGCTTCAGAGAGTGGAAATGATCTTCAATCCTACTTCTCTGTGTACTATGTCTGGAACAATGTAAGTTTTTATTTATTTATTATTTCTTAAAGTTATTTATAATGAAAATGTATATTTTCTTATTAAATGTATACTGGTAGATCTATATTTTTTAACTACATGTAACCAGTAATATTAGCATACAAGATTCTGAACTTATGTATATTAATATTATATGCTGTAACAGTTGTTGATCAGCCATCATTTAATATTTGTACTACTTGATTGATCAGCCATCATGATATTTTGATATAATTTTACATATTATTAATTTTGATAAATATTAAATTAAGTTTATAGCAGAACACAAAGATAACAAAAATCATTGGGTTCTGATTGACAGTTAATGTAAACATAGAAATATGTTAAAAAGATAACAAAACTCATTGGGTTCTGATTGACAGTTAATGTAAACATAGAAATATAAAAAAAAGGGGCAAATTTTTACAAACGAAATGGTTTTGAAAGTGAATAGAAATAATAATTAGGATGATCATGTACAAAATTCACAGTGTGGGAACGGAAATATATAATTGTCGACAATTGTGGGGTCAATTCTGGAATATAGGCAAGTACCTATACACAACAAACCAGCAAATATGCAAAAATAACGGAAATGGCAAAGAATCGGAAGTAAACTTTTTCTATAACAGTTAATCGATGAACTAAGAATCCAGAGTATCTCCTAACAAGCTTAAGAGTTTTGTAAATTCCATTAAAGAAGCTTTTTCAAGCTGAAAAATCAATAACGATGAATGATTTGACACAATTAATTGGATATTAAATTAAACTATGAGAGTGTCAAATTAATGAGCCTTCACAAGAAAAATATACTATCAATGTTTTGTCATATCTGTTATTTTTGCACTTTTACAAGTTTGATCTGTAGATATTTGCCTAAATTCCAGATTTGACCTCACAATTATTGACCATAATATATTTCTGTTCCCACACTGTGAAATTACTCTTGATTTTCAGTTGTCATATAATGTCTAAAAGAGGGGGTGTGAGAATGGTGTAATTTTTAGCATGCTCACATTGAGTGTGGGAGATTGTGGGTTCAATATCCAGTCAGGTCTAGCCAAAGACTAAAATTGGTATTTGCTCTCTCTTCTCTATAAAGCACACATACAGCATTAAGTAGAAAGAGTAAAGACTAGCTGATTCATAATCAGGATAATGTGTACGAGTGGAGTGACATGTCTAACCAGCGGCCTCTTTTTTCAGTGATCTAACACTATAAAAATCCAACTTGAAACATGTTGATCTAGTACAGAGCAAGCATCATCATCATCTCATCAAAATGTAACTTGTCCTTGCCATGATATAACTGTAAAATTGCCCATTTGGAGTTAAATGACAATCACTCACTCTAAAAGAGGACAAGCTCAAAATTTGCGTAGACATGTGTATCTCTTCCTAGTTTGTATAAAGCATGCTGTTTTATGCAAATTCAATGTTTGATAATGAAAAAAAAAGTTGAAAGAGATTTATAAATTCTGATACATATTTTGTTGTTTTACAGGAAGCAATTACAACTGGCTCAACAGTGACCTTGACAGTAAAAGATATAAATGACAATACACCACAATTTCTCAGTGTTCCATACTCAGCACAAATTCCAGAGGTGAGTTATGCTAATAATAAAAGTAATAAGTGAAATAACTGATAAAATAAATTGCTCAGACTTATCATTTTTACTATTTTCGTATTATATTTTGCTTTTTAAAAGTGGCCGAAATTCTGATATTGCACATATTTGGAACATATTCTTATTTTTTACATGTAATTTTGATGCATTTAATTCTTTGAATTGATTTGTCTTGAAACCTTGTAGTGCTTTGTCGGCAGATTTTCTCTGTCTCTTACCATTTCCGAGATAAATTTACTCACATAAAACAAAATTTCTTATTTTTCCTCCAATTTTAATGCATTATTGTCTTCTTTGGGAGTCAATAAAGAAAATGAGGAAACAAAATTTAATGGAAAAAGGGCTCAAATTTCAATATTTCATGTATTTCGAATTATACACCAATTTTTATTTTCTTATGTAATTTTGATGCATTTTTTTTCTCATGAATTGACTGTGACTAGGAAATTAGGTAGTATACTAGCTGATTTCCTCTATCATTTATAGTTTAAGAGTTAAATTTCACTGCAGCTAAATGGTGAAGGAGGCAGTTCTTGTTGACTAGCTGCACCCTGTGTAGCCCTTTATTAAGAGATAAAAATGTGCTATTTGCACACTTTGAAGTCTAAGTCATGTTTATAAATGTTTTTTGTAGAACACAGTTGTAGGAACAACAGTTTTTAATGGTATCAGAATATTTGACCAGGACATTGGTTACCATGCTGAAGTACAACTGATTTGTTTTGAAGACCCAAATGATCAGCAGGTACATAAACTTAACAAAGGAATGCCCAGCCACATTCCATAGTCCATGTTTGTGTTGTATAAATTGTGTGTTAGATATAAAACTGTTCTCATTCCCCTATTATTTTATCGTCCTGAATATAGCTGGATGTTAAGCATCAATCAATCAATCAATCAATCAATCAATCAACCTATTATTCTGTCATCCGTTAACTTTTCACATTTTAATCTTCTCCTCTAAAACCATTTAGCCAAATGAACTCAAAATTGATAGGAAACATCTATGTAAGGTCCTTTATAAAGATTGCACATTTTGTCATGGTCGTGACCGTGACCTTGTGGTAGTTGGAGTTATAACTGCCTATGCAATCAGTGCCTATCACCACTAACATTGTGAGTTCGAATCCCTCTCAGGCAAGGTGTACTCGATACAACATTATGTGATAAAGCTTGTCAGTCACTTGCAGCAGGTAGGTGGTTTTCTCCAGGTACTCCGGTTTCCTCTACCAATAAAACTGACCGCCACGATATAGCTGAAATATTGTTGAAAGTGGCATTAACACAATAAGCCTAAGCCTAACCATATTCTTTGAAAGTTGTATTGAAATCCCTACTTAAAGCTTTTTTTAATTAATTAATTAATTATATTGTATTATTTTTCTACATCTCCTGGATTTCAATATTTTTCAATTCCTGAAACTGGAATTTTTATAGATATTACACACAGGTGGTTTGCTACGTCACACGCACGGATACTTGAACGTCGCCTCGAGGTAGGTTTATGCAGTTGTACAATTTAAAATAAGGAAAACTAACAAAACCAAGTAGTTCACTGAAGGGCCCACATATCAGACTTCATTGTTAGCATACATTCATTGCGTGGAAACCCGTCAGTTTTGCAAACACTTCTGTACAGTTAAATGGGTTTTGTGTGAACGGTATCCTTGCCCGGAAGTTTAACTGTACATAATTTTTTCACGCAATGAATGTATGCTAACAATGAAGTCTGATATGTGTGCCCTTCGGTGAACTACTTGGTTTTGTTAGTTTTCCTTTTTTAAATTGTACAACTGCATAAACCTACCTCGAGGCGATGTTCAAGTATCCGTGCGTGTGACGTAGCAAACCACCCGTGTTACATAGATCTATGACTTTGATTAAAATAATGATTCTTGGCTGTCCTGTTTATTTATGCCTTTTGATTTTCTTTCTCCCAAAGACTTTTAAGTTATTTTACTTTTCAATCTTTTAACCTGATGAAGGTTTTTTTACTATGAGCATACCTGATGAAGGTTTCTTCCAGAAACTTGTTGTGTACACTACATTATATATATACATTTTAATTTATTTTATTTTTTAATTATGTTGTTGTGAATTGCGGCAGGTCGATGGTTTTCTGTGGGTGTCCTGGTTTCCTCCACCAATGAATTAAAGCTGACCGCCACGATATAATCTACATTTTTTTTCATTTCAGACAATTGATGCCTGTGAATATTTCGGAGTAAAAACCACTCAAGTCAATCAAGGAAATTATACTGGCGAAGTTTTTTTAAAGAAGGTTTTAGATTATGAGTTACGCAAAGGTTTTACGATGACTATACAGGCCAAGGTTTGTATTATCTTGTAAAATATTGAATATTTTTATGTGATGCATGCTTAATATAAAAAAAAAACATCGCATTGGGGAAAATCATCAATTTGTGACTATATTAAGTGATAATGTTAGTGTATTTTATTTGATGAAATCTCAATCACTTTGTTTTCACTTCTACTTTGGGTTATTGTGTTTAATGCCACTTTCAACAATATATCAGTTATATCCTACCGGTCAGTTTTATTTGTTCTAGTACCTGAAGGATAAACTGTATATATATATATGTAGCCATGGACTTGCTGTACATACATACTTATAAGGTGCATATGTTTCTAAAGAGGGGTTCCCATTTATAGGCTCAATCATGCTATATGGTTTAAAAAGTTCCTAGCAAATGCATACATGTATGTTGATAATAGATCACTAGAAAATGTTGGATTGCTGTTTTTCTATGGAAGTACCGGGTATATCATAAAAAGCTATTTTTATTATAAGTAATAATTATTTTAACATTGTTTAATTTGTGTGTTCTTTAATTATCTATATTGTTTGATTAATTTTCGTCATATTTACCACTGTCTACAGTCTATTATAAATCCTGAAGATTTCAGGATGGAAAGACTTTCTGACTGAAAATACAGAACCTCTTATTGTCTAGTATATACATGTATAGTAGTAAGAAGTGGAGAAAGTGGCAAATTATATTGGATTATTTATTTGTAATTTGTATAATTTTATGATAAATGATGTTTTAAAGAGTGGAAAAAATTTGTTGTGGTTGCTTTTTCAAAAATATACCAGTTAGACATAATTTTGAATTTATTTCAGGATGATTATCAAAACAAAGGAAATTTAACAAACAAAAATACAGTAAATGTGCTGCTAGAAATTCAAGATAATCAAGACACACCTCCTCTGTTTTTGGACACGCCTATCACCATATTTGTCATTGAAAATTTACCTGTTGTAAGTATTATTACTCTTAGATCAACAAGACACACCTCAAATAATTTATTTATACACACACTTTTCATATTTGTAAAAGGAAAGTTTTTTAGGCTTAGTGTTATTGGTGTTTAACGGCACTTTTAACAAGACTTCAGTTATATCATGCCTGTCAGTCATGTTGATGGAGGAGACTATAATACCCTGTGAAAACCACTGACCTGACACGAGTCGTTGACAAACTTTTTTCTCTTGTTTGTTAAATTCTCCTTGAACAAATCGTTTGAAATTTATATACCATGTCAGGGACCATAAATGGATGGTCAAGTTTGATTTCCATTCTGGAGCTAAGCCCATGTTTACTTTAGCTAGATGTGGGGACATCTGTGTTCTATGGTCACATTTTTCATATATTATTTTTAAGTTTGTATTGAAACATTAGGAATCCTGTAATTGACATATTTGAGTATTATTTTGTGAGAATGTTCCTTTTATTGACCTTCTTCTATTGTTATATTTACCGATTCCTTTTGTCCCGGCCTGATCTGTTACTTTTCCAACTTTTCCATGTTAATCTGTTAATATGAGTTATTTTGGGGGGCGGGGGGGGATTAGGAATTTTGAAATATACTTTCAAATGTTTGAATATTTGTTTTTGTGACTTACTTTAAAAAATTTTTTACTCCAGATAAATGAATAATATGCACTGACATTTACTCTATGCAAATAGGCAGTATTTGATCATGATTTTTTTTGTAATTTATTTTTTCAGGGAATGCAAGTTGATAGTGTAATAGCTAAGGATGGAGATGAAGGATCTCCTCGACAAATCAAAGTTATAAATAAAGGTAAATAAATTTGCATAAAATATTCTAATGTTAGACTTCATGTATCTCTTAATGTAGATTGATCACAAGTCCTTCATATTGATGATAAAAAACAAAATAAAATTTGTTTTGATATTTGTCAGTTTGAAGATTTAATGGCATCTTGGATTTTAAGATGTTAGAATATTTCAACAATTATTACTGATTGTATAATTTTTACCCCCACGATATAACTGAAATATTGTTGAAAGTGGCGTTAAACACCATAACCCTCCTGTATTATTTTTAGCACAAGACATGCTAGAAACATGAAAATTATACACCAAATAACATCTGAACGACAAAATTGCCAAATGTAGCATTTATCGACAGGTGTAAAGAGTAGAACTTAGCTGCAAACTAAGGGTCATTTCACACTCATTTTAGGTTATGAGTTATACTCATGATTAAGGACCCTACAGTGACTGTGAATTATAGAAATGCTAAACAATGCTGTTCCTTTTCTTTAATTTGTGACTAATTGTAAAGTTTGATAGTTACTTATGTTCATTCACATCATTTTCCTTTCTTACTAATTTCATTTTATTTTGGGGTTTTAAAATTTCTAGCCAAAGTTTGTTGAAATATTCTAACAATTAAGCCTTGAAGTTAACAGAAATCCATTTCACTATATAACATTTAAATACAGTAGTCAATGTATGAACATTTTTTCTAGCCAAGACTCTCCTTACTCAATCTGTGATTATCTAACCACAAGTTTGTGATTGCACAACATTCTATTACATTAGATGCAGTCATACTTAGATACTACAGAGTTTAATATGCAGCGAAAGCTGTCTAAACGAAATCTCCATACGACTATAGTGATTGGAAAAGACAGGTGTTTGTTTTAGAGAGGATATATTAACAAAGAATTCCTACATGTAGACTATATTTAAAGTTTGGTTTATACATTAATCTGGTTTATTCAAGGTTCAGGGTCCGTTGTGGTAATGATCGTATGGTAGTTGGATTTACAACTACCCATGCAATCAGTGACTATCACCACTAACATTGTGAGTTTGAATCCCGCTCAGGCGAGGTATACTCGATACAACATTTTGTGATAAAGTTTGTCAGTAACTTCCGGCAAGTCTGTGGTTATCTCCGGGTACTCCAGATTCCTCCACCAATAAAACTTACCACCACGATATATCTGAAATATTGTAGAAAGTGGTTTTAAACACCATAACCCTAACCCTAACTATATGTAAGGTTTAGACAGGGTTCACTGTAATTCATTATGTTTTAATATGAAAACTACATAACAATATCAGAATTATGTTTATAAAATAACTTTTCCTGATTATTGTTATCTGGATACAACTTCTACTATCCATTGATTGTGCTATGAGGATATTTTAGGCTATTTATGTCAAGAGGAAACAATCCGATTGTAAGCCTTGGCTAGCAAAGATGATACATACTGTCCCATGTTTCATGTGTTTCCAACAGCTCTTGATCAAAACGATTGTACTAATTATATGTGAATTGTTCAAAAACAAAGTAAAATATTTTCAGACGGATTCCCTCCCCATTTCCTCAAAACATAAGAGGGGGGGGGGATCAGTATTAACCATATATATATAGACTCAATACTTTTCATTGCCTAATTTAAAAAAAAAGATTTAACAAATGTTTTAATGAAACAATAAAATTGTTGACTTTCTCCGAAACCACGAAAAAAAAATATTTTCATGATATGTTTGAAATGTGTGGTTATTATATTATCAACCAGACTTGAAAAATATCATGACATAATTATAAGCGTGTACCCTATTACAAATATGGCAGGTGATCGTCGTGGTCATGATAAGGTAGTTGGATTTACAACTACAAATGTACCTGTACAATCAGTGCCTAACACCACTAAAGTTGTGAGTTTGAACCCCGTTCATGGAGAGTGTACTCGATACATTATGTGATCAAGTTTGTCAGTGACTTGCGGCAGGTCTGTGTTTTCTCCACCAATATAACTGAATGCCACGATATAACTGAAATATTGTTGAAAGCATTGTACGACAATCACCCATATAACCCAAATAAGGCATTATACATGTGATAACAAATATAACCCAAATAAGGCATTGTACATGTGATAACAAAAAATTGTGTGTCGATTGATTTGAATAATATTCACACTATATTTAAATCAATGTTTTGTACTGTTTGTTTTTTTTTTATTATGAGTGTTTTTGTTAATTAATATAATGATGTTATGTTTTATAAGCTTACGGTAAGTGTGATTGTTGCTAATTTTAACAAACTCTTATATTGTTATGGTACACATGAGTGAGCAAACCATTTCTTAAGGTCACATGTACTTTTAAGTAGTGTTTGAAATTCTGTCAAAAACTTGAAAAATAAAAATAGAATCATCACCAAAATTTTAGGAGAATGTGGTTTGACTGTTGAGGCACAACTTTAGTCAGCCATACATTTTGCAAGTAAAATTAATCATTGCAAGATAATTGTACTAATTTTATTCTGGATATAAAAACTAAAAAAAAAAAAAACACATTGTAAAGTGCATGTGACCTTTTTGAGCTACTGATAAATTGTGCTTAATACTCATTTTTTTTATTATGTAAAAAAATTACATACTCTGTATTGTTTGTTTGTAAAAAGAATATTTTTTTTATTGGTGTCAGTACCCACAACCTATTTGGTGTCAGTGCCCACAAACTTCTTGGTGTCAGCACCCATAATAACATTTTGTTGGTAAATGGTGAAATAATTGGTTGCCAAGGCAATTTAATTATACATTGTCTATTTTTTGCCAACATAACATTTTTGACATGTTTTGGTTGTCATGGCAACCGTTTCCCTTGAGATTTTTACCCTACCTATGCCATATATCCCATCTTTTATCCCTGGTATTTGTTTCTTCCCATTTTCTTAGGTCTAAATTTGATTTCAGTATTTCAGCAATTGACATACTGGTTTTGTTTAAGCTATAATATGCTTATGCTATTTAATGGGGAAGTGTTATGTGTGAAATTTCATTCTCCAATACCTTGAAAAAAGGCTAACAGAAATAATTCAAAATATATTATGAATAAAATTAGCCAGCTTATATGTACGAATGAGAATGTCTTGAATGCTATCTGGCATTCCATAATATAATTATATTTTTCCAGTCTGAATCGAATGTATGCTTTATATGTACTATGTCAGTAGATGCATGGAGATAATTACACTGACCAATTAAAAACACTAAAGTGATTGTGATCTGGATAAAAGTTTATTACTATTTAAATGAATATAAAGAAAAGTTATGTTTTGTGCTATGAAACATAATATGTTAAAACTAAGCACAAAATTGACTGTAAATAAGTAATCTGTGCTAGATTTACATGTCAAGATACCTAGAGATTTTTCTAGTCTAAATGAAACACTTATCCCTAAATGTGTTTGGTTTATACCAATTTCAGGCCTTATGTTCATAAAATTTCTGAGCATGAGTTCTGTACTCGTACTTGAAAAGAGACCAATCAGAACACTGCATAGACGATTATTCTGATTGGACAATTTGTGAATGATTAAAAAAAAATAATTAGGTCAGTAATGTTTATTTTATTTAAATAAGGTATTGATTTTTGTATTGAATTTTGTGACTCTGTTAAATGATCACACAGTTTCCCGTTTAATCTTCATGCATGATACTGGGATGCTTTACGATAACATAAATATATTTATATTTCAACATGTGACAGAATGTTTGCATGAAATCTTTTTCTAATCTCTTTCTTGTTTCAGCATGATCTGAGGTTCATCTATAAATATATATGCATGGTGTTTTATTTAATGTACTTTAATGTTGTCATTTATATAAACTTTTTATTATTCTTAAGACATTTGCAAAGATCAATCATATCTGTTTAGAAATTTTTTTTTATAGTAATTAAAACTGTAAAAGTTATCAAATATATTGTTAATTTATTTGTAAAATTTGTTCACACCATGATATAGCTGAAATATTGTTAATGTTGGCATTAAACATCATTCACTCAATCATTATTAAAAATTGTTTTCTGCTATACTCTTATATCTCCTTAGAAAAATATCTTTAGAATAGAATTGTAGGAATTCCAAAATATGTGTTTAAATTAAATTCTCGATCATCACTTTGATCTAAATTTTCAGCTTCATTAAAATTGAAATGGGGGGGGGGGGGAAAGATGGTTGACAACTTTACATACCACTATCTGACTCTCCTTATACTCTAAAAGACATATGACGACAATGCCAGAAGCTGATGGTGAATAGATCCTGTTTTGGACGGGCAAATCATAATTCTAATGCAATTATTATATAACATGTTTTCATGTTTGTCGTCAAATAAACAAAACACAGTAGCAGACCCAGTAAAACTGCATTTGATACAAACAACTATTCAAATACAATACAGTTATTTCTTATATGATGAGTTATCCTTGATAATTGGATCTCTTAACCCTCTCCTCTTAGATTCACAGCAGCCAAACAAACATTAGCAAAATAATAAAAATACAACATACTTTCACTTCAGCTGTCAAAAAGACCACTGACATTCACTGAAATCATGACAACGTGGGTAATAACAAAAACCCATTCAGCCATGAAGTTCTGTTGGTTGTCGATTAAAATAAGAACAAAGATACTTTTCTTGTATTAATGATCATATCATAAGAAAAAGCCATTTTTGTCAATATAGGGGATAAATAAATTTCTTCAAGTGATATTCAATATATTTAAGCACACGCAGGATTGGGTAAGTTAAATATTAACTTATCAAATTAATATCCATTGTAACAAGTTCTGTTGTTTACATCACACTAAAACTCCATCCATAGACACATGACATGTCACATTATCAATCACATGATCAGATTCATACACATGTGATCAAAATAATTGTGTTGATTATTAGTTATGGGGAATTACAATATATTACCTACTGTGGCTGTGCACATACAAAACCTTCCATATATCATTATCAGATAACTTACATGTACATTTACCTATATATATCTAACATTTTCCCACAATAATTTTTAATTTCTGTGAACTACATGTATTTTACCGAATAACAAAAATATGTTTTGCACTTAAATTTCATTCTTATAAGATAAGTTTGAAAACACCAAAGGGGAAATCAGAAGCCGTTAATTGAAGAAGGACAGAACAAGGACATAAAGACAAACAACGTTCTACAAAACATTACACAGAAAACTAAGCATTGAGCAACATGAACCACACTAAAAACCCAAGGGTGATTTCAGCTGCTCCGGAAGGATAAGCACTTCCTGCTCCACGTGTGGCACCCGTCATGTTACTCTTATTACAAACTCTGTGATAAGTCATAAATGAAGAATCGGATTGTGATTATTACAAATGGAACTTTTCTGTGGTCACTTGTGACACAGATACTCCATAACAGTTAACCAAGTCATGGTGACGACCATAGAACTTTCAAAGTGACGACTTTAACTTAACCACTAGCTTCAGTAGCTTCCCTGTTAGCAGCAATCATGATTGGCACCACACATTCTGGAATATTGGATCAACTGAGAGTTATATACTCTATAATATGCAGGTGCTGCTGCAATGTTGCTACATATAAATGGAAAGTTCACAGTGGGAAAATTGAAATCATCTATTTTGTTGTAAAGTTTTGTTCTTATCTGGCCCTTGCTGTCAATTTTGAGGTTTAGGTCAAGGTATGAAGCAAACCTAGCTATTTCTGTGGTATCCTTTATTTCAAACTCAATGGGATAGATGCAATCAACAAAATTACCAAGCTTAGAATTATTTAGTGAAAGGACATCATCTATATAGCGGAACGTGAAATTAAAGGATCAGGCAAGCTTCTTAACCACACAGTAATACAGGACTTGATATTAAGTTGGAGATTAATACACTGTTTACTATAGAATAGAACTAAAATGTAGAACTGATTGATGATAATTTCCAAGAAATATGATATGACCATATTGCACATACATGTAGATAATGAGAATTATGGTAGAAAAAGGGATAATTTTCTAATTTGATATATAAATAGACCCATTAGAATTTTAGAAACAAAATTTAATAGTCCATACTGATTTTTGTTGTATTTTTAGCTAACATGTTGCAATCTTAGTATTTTAATATTATTTTTATTCAAGTTAGATGCTACAAGGAATAACACTATGGATCACAATGTGTATGCTGCTACAAGATTGTAACAAATCATTTTTTTCTTTAGCACTGTCTATCAAATGTAACATCATCAATCAAAATAGCATTTTGTTGTTTTTAGCTCACCTGATCCTAATGGTCATGTGAGCTTTTGCCATCACTTGGCGTCCGTCGTTGTCGTCTGTTCATCCATCCAGCACAAACTCTTGAATTCTCTGAAACCGTTCGACAAATTTTAACCAAATTTGGTCTGAATCATCCTTAGGGTCTCTACACTTATAATTGTATCCCACGATCGTTCCAATCATCCAACATGGCTAATGTTACTATAAATAGATTATATAATACACATGCAGACCCAATAAAAGAATAGTTTTCTACCGAATGAGCTGAATTTGAATAGTGGGTCTATTTTGATGAATGAAGTATGACATATATAATAGGCTTTGTTTAAACATTTTGCATTTTGTTGATTTTTGACAAAAATATGCAAATTAGGCTGATTTAAACAAAATATGAAAAATATTTTCCTTTTAAACCGCTGAGCCGAATTTACCAATCCTTAGAAAATTTGAACAAATCTTTATTAGGATATGTATTTGATGATCCTGCCAACTAACCTTGAAGGCTCAGATTTTAGTAATGCAGGGAGGCATAATATAAGGCAATACAGGCTCCTTGGAGGTGCAAATGATGCTATTAGGGGATGTGTAATATTACCATTATGACACAGACTCTTTGAAGGCTCAGGTTTTGATACTATGGGAGATGTAATATAACCACATGCTCCTACGGTGATCAGGTTTTAATAATAGGGGATCTGTAATATAACCATTGTGATACAACCTCCTTGGAGACCCAGGCTATAGTAATGGGGGATGACATAATGAGATTTATACCTTAAATTTTAACTCATTTATTAATGTTAGGGATAAGATATTTTTGTTTATCTAAAAATAGTGATCATTCTAATTTTGTTTAATGATATTTTTGTTCTTTTTCTGTTCTGTTCTGTTCATTCAGTTGTAGAAGCTTATACTAAATAATTTTTTATCTCTTTGTATGAATACAATGTATTTATTGTTTAAGAAATGGTATAATTCCTGACCTCTGTGTTATGAATATTTATATATCTAGAACAATTGTTTAAGAGATGGTACAATTTTTGTTCTATACTTAAATGAATATGTATGAGTTTTGTAAACCTATAAATTTACTGCAATATATGAGCATTTTTATTGGTAAATACACATGTACATGAAATTTTCTATGAACATCTAGTGAACCATTTTCAGATCCACAGTCAAATGACTTAATATTGATAAATGTGGACTTATTATTTAGATCTGAAGTGGATTGATATAATGTATATGAATCCTTTGACCTCTGTTGACCTCAATATGTTACTATTTTTAGATCCAAACCAGTTATTTAAAGTTGGTGATGCTGTTAAAATAGGAGAGAATGCTTGGGAAGCACCTATACAAATTAACAATCCTATAGATAGAGAAGTTCTTCAGGCTAGGTACCAGTTTATGATAGAGGTATGGGTTCAGTATCTATTTTTAGCATGGAATACACAATTGTTGTTTGATGACAATTTATTTGGAAGACAACATTTTTGTTTGATGACAATTTTTTGTGGAAGGCATAATTTTTGTTTGATCACAATTTATTTGGAAGATAAAATTTTTGTTTTATCACAATTTATTTGGAAGACAAAAATTTTGTCTGTTCACAATTTATTTGGAAGATAAAATTGTTGTTTGTTCACAATTTATTTGGAAGACAAAATTGTTGTCTGTTCACAATTTATTTGGAAGACAAAAAAAATTTCTGTTCACAATTTATTTGGAAGATAAAATTGTTGTTTGTTCACAATTTATTTGGAAGACAAAATTGTTGTCTGTTCACAATTTATTTGGAAGATAAAATTGTTGTCTGTTCACAATTTATTTGGAAGACAAAATTGCTGTCTGTTCACAATTTCTTTAAAGACAAAATTGTTTTTCACAAATTTTAGGATGATAAAATTGTTGTCTGTTCACAATTTATTTGAAAGACAACATTTTTGTTTTGCCACAAAAAAATTTTGAAAGACAAAATTGTTTTTTGAGCACAATTTATTTTGCATGTCATATAATAATACAATTGATGGAATGATAATTTCAGGCTATAGAATTAGAGAATGGTGTAGAGACTAACCAGACGACACAGACTATCATTACTGTTAACATACAAGATCTAGATGATAACCAACCAGAGTTTGAATTCTCAAGTTATGCTGTTAATGTGACAGAAATGGACTCTCAGAGTTCAGGGGCAACCACTCTTCCTGGCTTAACCATGAAAGTAACCGATCCTGATGATGTATGTATCACTTCTATTATTAATGTGTCTGTATCGCTAGGGGACACGTTGGTCTCATTTTGTCAGGTAATTAATCAACCTGGTTTCTTCCAGTCACCACTGAGATATACAAGTGTGGGTTCAGCTCTCGATGATGAAGCTCTCATGACATATGTATAATCGGTGGGGCCATCGTCATCGTGATCGTATGATAGTTGGATTTCCAACTCCCTGTGCAATCAGTGCCTATCACCACTAAAGTTATGAGTTGGAATCCCGCTCAGGCAAGGTGTACTCAATACAACATAATGGGATAAAGTTCGTCAGAGACTTGAGGCAGGTCTGTGGTTTTAAAGTTCGTCAGAGACTTGAGGCAGGTCGGTGGTTTTCTCCGATTACTTCTATTTCCTCAACCAATAAAACTGAAATATTGTTAAAAATGGTGTTAAACACCATAAACCTTATGTATATTCTGTTATAATTTATTACTTCCTTAATGACAATAAGTGGATTCCTCAAGACATTATACTTCCTTTCATAAACATGTTCATATTGTATGCTCAACAAAATGGAATAGCGATACAAGTCTTTTGGATATGCTGTTTCCATGATTTCAGTTTGCTTTGCATTATGGTTGAAAATCAAGTTGAAGATTTTAGTCAGCTATGAATTAATTTTTATTTACTTACCATATTAGGTGGAATTTATTTCAAAGAAAACTTTTGATAATTAGTAAATTGAGAATTAATAAAATTTGCATCATGACAATAAATAAAGTGATACCATCATATCAACATTTTCATTACAGAATTCTACATTTCAAAAACTAGTGCATACTTTGAACTTTGACTTTTATACACCAAAATAATGTCATTGGTCAAATATGAAATAAACAACCAAACACTGACCAATAATGGCATAGCATAATTTCAATCAATCAGTCAATCAATCATACTAATTATGCTATTTTTCTTTCAGGCAAGTTTTGCAAAATTTGATGTGAAGATCAGCAATGCTTTTCCATATGACAATTTCCTGGTATCACCTGATTCAGGTGTTGGTTCAGCATTAATTAGTTTAACCATAAAAAACCCTTCACTGCTCAACTACGAAATATTGGCTGATCGTCAACAAACTGTTACTGTAAGTCCTTATAGAGTCTCACAAGCTTCAGTCATCATGGTTACAGTACAATCGGAGACATATCATTAGAAATCACTGTGATGGATGTATCACTCTATAAAGTTTCTTTCTTTGTGTTTTACTTATCCTCAAACAATTTGTTTGGCATTTAGAGCATGTAGAGTGTTATTTGCTATCACCCTATATATGAAAGAAAGTAAATAGATAGAGTACAATAAATCATGTATTATCCTTATCACTAAATAGAGTGGTATGTCTATCACAGTGATTACATATGGTTTGTTCCTGACTGTTCTGTATAAGTATATGTAGGCTATTACTGTAGTTAACGAATTTGAGTTTTACCGAGTGCCGTGCTCCCTGCACATTAAAAGGACACTTTTCTAGATTTTGAAAAATTGTAGATACAAAAGGCATAATTATCTGTTCATATCCAACTCTCCATCCTTGTCTTTGTCTAAAGTTTTCCTATTGTCCCATTCCTGCCTCAATTCTGTCTAATTTTTATATATTGTTCAACTTGATTGTTCTCCTGAATATACATGAAATATGTCTTTGGACGTTAAGCAACCAGCTATTAAATCACATTAGGAGCCGTCGGGGTCGTGATTGTGATCATATGATAGTTGGATTTACAACTACCTCTGCAATCAGTGCCTATCACCACTAAAGTTATGAGTTCAAACCCAGTCCATAGCAAGGTGTACTCAATACAACTTTATGTGATAAAGTTTGTCAGTGACTTGTGACAGGTCGGTGGTTTTCCCCGGGTACTCTTGTTTCTTCCACCAATTAAACAGACCGCCACGATATAACTGAAATATCGTTGAAAGTGGCGTTAATCACCATAATCTCTAAACCAATTAAATCAAATCTGTCTCCAGTGGAAAAAAAACAAAGAACTATTACATCTTGAGGAACTGTTTAGGCAACAGCTTGGCATGCATAATCTGTAAATAATAAAACAAATTTGCTGTAATATTTAAAGGAAAAAAGTCTCTTAACACTTTAGTCACAATGGTTCGAACAACTATGCAATTCGAGTACCTGTCAACAACTTTTGAATCCAGTTGACCTCAAATACCTGTATAACATTTCAACCAATAGAAAACAGTTAATCTATATATAATACCTGAATATCAAATATCTAAAACACGAGTAACTGCTTTCTGACAATGAACATTATATAACTGTGATAAAAACATAGATATTTTGTCTCCATTGAACTGAACCCAATCAATTTTGGACAGGAAAGAACGTATCAGACAAATATGATTGAAGAATCCTTTATGCATTTTTTTTTCTAATTTCCGTTTTAAAATAATTTATATTTGATAGTGAAAATGTTTTTCATATTTAAAAGATATTTGTTTATAATGAATAAAAAAAGTATTATGTTTGATAAAAGTTGTCTACATTACTGTTGTAAGATGGAAGAAAAGTCTGATGGATCATGAAATGTGAAGAACAGTTCTAGGATACCAAAGGGGTAACCAGAAGCCATGACAGACAATACAATGGCCAAAAGACAAAAAAAGACAAAAAAGACAAACAATGATCTACAAAACACTACATATAAAACTAAATATTTGAACATTAACCCTACAAAAAACTGGTGGTAAAGTCACGTACTCCGCAAGTGTTAGCAGTTCTTGCTCCTTTAGTGGCACCCATTTAGTTACTGTTAATTGACACGAACATCATCTAATATGGAAATCATGTTGGACACCAGTATATGTTAATAAATACAAATTACATAAATAAAATATGAACCCTTACAGAAAAAATGGAAGTGAATATGAACTGAATATCGTTTCTACATAGAAATCATAGCAGACATCACAACACACAACTAAAAATGTGAAGACGTGTAATATGACAAAATGAACAACATAATATTAATCCAACTGAAAACTGGGGAAGAAGTAAGGGGCTCCATGGGTAAGCAGTTCCTGCTCCACTGGTGTCACCCGTCATGTTTCTCTTGTCAGTAATTCAGTGGAAAGTCATGAATAAGGAAGGGAAACTGAATTCAACAGAAGACAACTTTAAATAATCTGTATATTTTCAGGTCGTAGCAAGTGATGCAAAAAATAGTACCAGATCTAGTGTTACTACAGTAACCATTAATCTCTTGGATGCCAATGACAACTATCCTTCTTTTTTACTTCAAAGCTATTATTTCACAGCAAGAGAAGATTTAGCTGTAGGACAACCAATTGGAACAGTCACAGTAAGTCTATGAATTAACGGTAAATTATTAGCTCACCTGGCCATAGGCCATGTGAGCTTTTGTCATGGCTAGGCGTCCATCGTACGTCCGTCGGTTAGCTTTTCACATTTAAATCTTCTTCTCTGAAACGACTGAACAGATTTGAACCAAACTTGCCAGAAATGTTCATTGGATGAACATTTCTACCAGATTTTTTTTAAGATGTATTCTATTTTATCAAGATTAGCTGCTGTATTATAGTGTTTACTTCCATAAGTTGATTAGGGTCAATAACAATAATGTACGTAAATAAGGAAACTTGTTGTTCTAAAATTTGATACTCCAATGCGTTAAACCATTGTTGTCATGATCGTATGGTAGTTGGATTTACAACTACCTATAGAATCAGTGCCTATCACCACTAATGTTGTGAGTTCGAATCCCTCTCATGGCGAGGTCTACTCGACACAACTTTATTATTATGTGATAAAGTTTGTCAGTGACTTGTGGCAGGTCGGTGGTTTTCCTCAAACAATAAATATGACCACCATGATATAGCTGAAATATTGTTGAAAGTGGCGTTAAACACATTAACCCTAATTTAATGTGTTAGTTCATGGGTTCGAGTCCTGATAGAGTAAATAAAAAAAGACTATGAAATTGGTATTGACTGCTTCTCAGCTAAGCACAGAGCATTAAGGAGTAAGTATAAAGACTTGGTTGGCTCAGAATCAGGATAATGTGTCCTATTTGAATGACATGTCTACCTGCGGACTGTTGTTTCAGTGAGCTAGCATTATAAAAATCCAACATACAATGTTGGTCTATTATCAAGCAGACATCATTCTCACCTCATGGAATATAACTTGTTCTCATGATACAGTGTTCGAAATTCCCGGTCGTCTGACCGTCAATGACGACCAAAAACGATTACGGACGAATTGAATTTGTAACAAAGTCGTCCAAGTGACGACCTGAAATTTATTCTTTTCAAGTTTTGTGAGTAGATTTTCCTAAATTACCCCTTAGCAAAATTAAACTTCCACATGTTTGAGAAACGGAAATTGATTAAATACGAGTAATAACCGGAAACGGCATCGGTATTAGATTCCAGTCAAATATCAACAATGACAAAGTTCCGATGATCGTTTATTTGAAGAGTTTTATATTTATAGCCATTTTAAGGGGTAATTTAGGAAAATCTGAGCCTGGTGATGATGAGGAGGAAATTGTTTCAGAATCAGAGTCTGAATGTGACCTTACTGAACAGGAAGTGGAGAGAGAACTAAAAATTTAACTAATTTATTTAAATAAAATTGTATTGTCAAATGTTCAAATAAAACTTATTTGATTTTAATCTCAACATTTACTTCTGGGAATAGACCAACCAATACAAAATTTTCCATTAACTATCAACCCAAAAATCAAAACTATCGTTATTATACCCCCACTTGTAGAGAGGGGGCTATATTACAATCACCTTGTCCATCTGTCCGTTTGTCCATCCGTTCACACTTTCGTAACAGATATCTCAGCTTCTACTGGAAGAAATGATTTTATATTTGTCACCCGCCTCCACAATAGGCGGAGCGGGGGATATGGAAATGCCAGGAGTCCGTCCGTCCAGATATATTGTAAGCGCTCTCAGATTTGTATTTGTTGACCAATTGATTTCAAACTTACACACAAGCATTATATTAAGAATCTCTAGCTTAAGTTCGAAACTGGGCAAAATTCGAAAAAACAATTCTTGTAAAATCATGTTTTTTCATAGATTTACACATTTCTCTGAAACTACAAAAGATAGGAATATTTGGTATGGGTGGAGATGCCAATGTGAAGTTGAGGATGCAACATTCCCCCCTCCCCCCCATGGGGGGTCATACCCCACCCCCTACCTGAAGTGAACTTTTTAATGGTTGAGATTCCCACCCCTAAGCCATATATATTTATGATCAGGGTGAATAGACAAATTAAATGCCCCAAGATTTTGACTTGCAACTCGGCTGTTGCATCTCGGATGCTTTTTCGATTTTATAAATATATCGCATGGATAACATTACACTCACATTACCCCTCTTTCTTTTGCGGCGGGGGACACATGGCTACGTGTTGCAATCTTGTTGATATAATGGCTTTGGCATGGTGACTTGTACTGTGTCTCCCCTTTCAAGGTTTTCCACACATCTACTTCCTGTTTACAGTGCGACTTAGAATTTTTCATGTTTGCCCTAATGAAAACTTTCGTAACAGTTATCTCAGCTTCTACTGGAAGAAATTATTTTATATTTGATATATGGCTTTGGCATTGTGACTTGTACCGTGTCTCCCCTTTCCAGGTTTACCTACATCTACTTCCTGTTTACCGGGCGACTTACAAATGATGGTATTCTTAGCACGATGTAGCGTGCAACATCTTGTTGAATAACAGGTTTAGAAAAGCTGGTTTAGGTGCCAGGAAATGGCCAGATTGCATATTTTGCACCTTTTAATCCAGAGCTTCTGTGTGCCTTGTGACTTGTCAAGCAAAAATTTCAGTAAAAAAAACCTATTTGAAGCTGAGATTTATGTGCCATGATATGCCCAGAATGCAGGATTTTGCACCATTTACCCCAGAGCTTTTGGGGGCCTTGAGTGGCCCCCAGACCCCCGGCCGTAACGACCATCTCGCTAGCGAGATGGGCAATTGGACAACCTAAATTTTGATTTAGGTTGTCCAAATGACTACTTAATATTTTTGGGAGTTTCTAACACTGATGATATATCTGAAAAATTGGCTCATTTGGAATTTAAAAGTAACAATCACTCACTATTACAGTCAAACCTGTATATAAAGGACACTGAAGAAAACCTGAAAATGTGGTCTTTATGAGCAGTTGACTATTATATACAGGTTCAAGTTATATGCACTATTCAATAAATGGAGAAAATGAAACTACCCTTTATAGACAGTGATTTATGATATACAGGTGCCCTTTATAGGCAGGTTTGACTGTCTACGACTGTTAAAACTCCCCTAAGGATAGGTATTAACATACTATAGTGAAAGAATACACATACTGAATAGTGAATGAGTTTTTATGGAATCTTATCTTTGTAGGGGACAGATCTAGATAGTGGACTCAACGGTGACTTGAGATACAGTTTATCAGGGACTGGGGCTGATGTGTAAGTGTATTTGATACATACTGGCTATAACGGTTCATTGAACACTATATTCTAATGATGTGGGAACTGTTTACATGTATACTTGATTAGTTTCACTTGGTTGATTACTGTTATAGGGATAAAATTTAACGATTGCCCAGTCGCCCACGGTGAGTAGAATTTCGGCTTGGTGAACAAATATCACTTTCCTTGTAGCCCAGTTAGCGAATGTAATTTATTCATTACTACAAGATTCCACTGCCAATGGAGTAAGAAGTATTAAATTTTAGTTTATTAAAATGTGTGACCAGCAGATACTTGAAGTTTGTTTAATTATTTATTCTTTCAGACCGACCAGCACAAATAAATTTCCCGTTTATACTCATCCGGGACTCCTCCTACTTCTTATGCTTATAGTAAGCCTCCTTTAATAGGAACCACAAGGAAGGCCAAGTTTACTTTAAATAGAAGTGGGGAAATCCATATCCTATGGTGGACACATTCTTCAATTTTTTGTGTCAAAAGTTATTACAGAAAGTTTTCCAAGTTTTATTTTCATGTTGCCCTCTTTTATTATGTCTCCCCTTCGAACGAAGGGAGACATATTCTTTTAGTCTGATTTTTTCTTCCGCTTCCGCTTCTTCTGCTTCTTCTCAACGAAGCTTGTCCGGACCATAACTTTTTTGTCTTTCCAGATAGGTCAATTATATTTGGTATGTAGGTCAATTATATTTGGTATGTGGGTCCATGACCATAAGGCGGTGTGTCGCGTACCGTAATGACCTTCATGGGACCTTGACCTTTGACCTCGAAGGTCAAATAATTGTTTTTTAAATAGTATTTTCTTGTCCGGCCAAAAACATTTTTGTCTTTCGAGATAGGTCAATGATATTTGGTATGTGGGTGCATGATCATAAGGTGGTGTGTCGTGTACCATACTGACCTTCGTTGGACCTTGACCTTTGACCTCAAGGTCAAATAATTGTTTTTTAAATAGTATTTTCTTGTCCGGGCCATAACATTTTTGTCTTTCGAGATGGGTCAATGATATTTGGTATGTGGGTGCATGACCATAAGGCGGTGTGTCGCGTACCATAATGACCTTCGTGGGATCTTGACCTTTGACCTCAAGATAAAATAATTTTTTTTTAAATAGTATTTATTTGGTATGTGAGTGCATGATCATATGGCAGTGTGTCACATACCGTAATGACCTTCGTGGGACCTTGACCTTTGACCTCAAGGTCAAATAATTGTTTTTTAAATAGTAATTTCTTGTCTGGACCATAACATTTTTGTCTTTCGAGATACGTCAATGATATTTGATATGTGGGTGCATGACCATAAGGTGGTGTGTTGCATACTGTAATGACCTTTGTGGGACCTTGACCTTTGACCTCAAGGTCAAACAATTGTTTTTTAAATAGCATTTTCTTGTCTGGGCCATCACATTTTTGTCTTTCGAGATAGGTTGTTGTACAGATGGTCGCATTAAGGGGAGACATAAATTTTAGGTATCTAGAACAGTTCTTCCTAGTTTTCTTTTAAAATTGTGATGGGGTATGAATATTGTATAATAAAAATGTAGATATCTAATTTAGTGCGCACGACACGTTTCTGGAATAACCTTCATCAGGTACGCTCAAAGTTAAAAAATTTGAAAGCCAAATAATTAAAATATCTTTGGGGGCAAGACATCCAGAGGGGCTAAACAGGATAACCAAAATCGGCTAAGGTCACTTATACCTGAGTGAGGAAAAACTAACTTTTAATAATAATTAGACAACAATATCCAATATCAATGTCGGGGCTGTCGTGATCATATGGTAGTTGGATTTCCAGCTACTTGTGCAATCAGTGCCTATCTCCACTAAAGTTGTGAGTTTGAACCCTGTTCATGGCGAGGTGTACTTGATATAACATTATGTGATAAAGTTTGTCAGTAACTTGCGACAGGTCAGTGGTTTTTTTCCGGGTACTCCGGTTTCCTCCACCAATAAAACTGACTGCAACGATAGAACTGAAATATTGTTGAAAGTGGCATTAAACACCATAAACCAAAAACCAACCACTTTCATGTCACAATATTAATATTGATATATAATTACAGGTTTAATGTTGATCCAGTTTCTGGTAATATAACTTCAGCAAAGAAGTTAGATTTTGAAACTAATCCGAAGTACGAGTTGCTGTTGATAGCTGTTGACCAGGGATCCTCTCCAAGGCAAAAGAGTGTTCCATTGTCTATACAGATCCTAGATTACAATGACTTTGGCCCAGTATTTAACCCAGCATCATATAGAACATCCATTAGAGAAACAGATGTGTCCTTACTGATACCTGTTACAGTACAGGTAAGATAACAATGACATTGGTCCAATATTAAACCTCATGATCGTATGGTAGTTGGATTTATAAATACCTGTGTAATCAGTGCCTATCACCACTAATATTGTGGGTTCAAACCCCGCTCAGGTGAGGTGAACTCGATACAACATTATGTGATAAAGTTTGTCAGTGACTTGTGACAGGTCAATGGTTTTCTCTGGGATCTCGGGTTTCCTCCACCAATAATACTGACTGCCACGATATAACTGAAATATTGTTGAAGGTGGCATTCATCACCATAAATCTAAACCAATATTAAGCCCAGCATCACACAGATGACTTTGATATATTTACGGTATATCTAACTTGATCAGTGGAGTAACATTGTTATTTGTTGCTTCTCCAAGGGCCTTGGTGGCTCAATGAGTTAGGTAGTTATAGGGCCCGGGTGGCTCAATGAGTTAGGTAGTTGGATTACCAAACAACTCATACAAGCCTATCACCAATATGGCGTGGGTTCGTCCCCGGCTTTGTAAATTACAAACAAAGGGTGCACTCGACTTGCAGCCACAAGTGATAAAGTTTACCAGTTGCTTGCCCATGGTCGATTGTTCTCTCCGGGCTCTCTGGCTTCTTCCACCACTAAAACTGGTCGCCATGATATAGCTGAAATATTGCTGAAAGTGGCATTAAACACCAAAAATCAAATCAAATCAGATCATTTATTACTTCTCTGCTAAGCATGCAGCATTAAGGAGAAAGAGCTGGTTGGCTTTGAATTAGAATAATGCATCTGAGTGGAACAAAAAGTCTACCTGCAGACTATTGTTTCAGTGAGCTAGCACTATTAAAATCCAACCGAGCATGTTGGTCTAGTATGAAGCAGACATTTAAACTTAACTTGTTCTCACCATGATATAGCTGACAAATTGCTCATTTAACATTAAACAGATATAATTAGAAGGTACAAGTATTTAATTTGGCCGGTTGCCAACCGTCAATTATGGCCTATATGTAAGTCACACAGTAGTGTGTCTTATAAGTAAGTTACAAAATGGAACTGCAGTTGTAATAATATGTAGCAAAAGTGTAAACGATGATGATCAATGATTCAACCAATATCAACAAAACAAATAGCTACTTCTCACTGCAAATCCAATGGATTTACAACTACCAATGCAATCAGTGCCTATCTGTGTCACCACTAATGTTGTGCAGTGATTGTGATTAAATTTTGTTCAATGGGACTATGACCCCCTTTCCTTCCTTGTCAATGGGACATTTTTGATAGTCCATAATGACAGAACTATACGCCAGAATCCAGTGTGAAAAATAATGTAGAATAAAAATGTTTAACAAACTTTAATACATGTAATAAAGTACAGTCAAACCTGCCTTAACGGTCACCTGAAATAAGCGGTCACCTCCGATATGCAGCCATTCCAAAATCCTCCTGACCGTTTACGCTATTTAATTTAACTGAATTAAGCGGTCACCTGCTTTGAGCGGTCAACGGCCATCGAAATCAGGACAGCGGACACCCTTTTACTTTGTTAAACGGTCATGTGGCCAAATATTCAAATCCATTCAAATTAGGTTCCAATGTCAAAATTATAAATTAAATCAATTAACAAACCTGTCCAGGTGTCAACAGCATGGCATCCGGTGTTTACCACATCAGGTGATATTTATTTTGATAACTGTTAATTATCATTTGTAAAGAAAACTATTGGATTTCTTAATTGAAACCTTGAAGTCATAATCATGAATGAAATATCATTTAATGATAAATTTGAAAGCGTTTGATGTCGTGACAACAGAGTACATTGTAGAGAAAACTCTGAATTGAAGCCATTCAACAGTCTGTTGTGTACATTGATATCACTAATAAATTTTATGAAACAATATTCATTTAAAATCGCTGAACCCTCTCTTAATAACATTCCAACATCTTGTCAAATTGCCGATAAGCTTTTACAACAGAATAGATGTTTTTTTTTTTTATTAGTGTTCAATTACGTGGTATTTGTAGATTTACATGAAAGATCGTTTTGTTGACAGTTTCGTAAATTTTAAATACACGATTGTGTATTGCCGTATTATGTAAATGTACATGTTCATGATGTATAATCAAATGCAGGTTTCTTTTCTCTCTCGAGGTTTCCTGACAATTATTGAATCTATAATTGGTAAAATTCAAATAATAACACCTCATCAGAGAATGTTTTTATTTATTTTAAAAAATCAATACTCACGCACGTGTTGAAAATACATACACAATACGTACAAATGATTATCAAAATATTGTAAATGACTGACATTAAAAAGAATTGGCTAACGTACCTAAAATCTCAAACCTTGATT
>MJUT01044164.1:1154044-1166542 GCA_002080005.1 Gigantidas platifrons | reverse complement strand
GATATTTACTTTCAGGTCAGATACGAATCATGAAGAGATTAGACTATGAATCTCTGAACATTAAGTTTTTAACGTTTGGAGTAGTGGCGATCGGTTCTCAGGCTACAGCTACAGCATCTGTTACGATCCAAGTCACAGATATCAATGACAATGCTCCAGTATTTCTTGCCAATGTAAGTACTTTAAGAATAATAATTCTTGTTGCTTATCTGCCCCTTGGTTTAACCATTTGCTTTTTGTCACCTCACAAGTAATTGTTTTCAATATCATTCTTTGGGTACTGTTGACTGTTCCCAGTGCTCAACTCACAAAGTTATTCAGAATATCCACAAGTGGCCGATAGAGGATGTCCTTTTAATAGGTTATTGTTTGACTATAGTACCGAAATCTTGACTGTGGACCATAGTTGGTGTCATATTGGGAGAATGCCATTCTCCTTTCATGTTAAACAATCTTTTTGTAGAATTCGAAAAAAAGAATACCCGTTAGTTGCCTTGTAACCACTTCAAAAGATTACATTTGTCATCTCTTCTTAGCTCTCCATACTTCTCCAGTGGCAGTCAAAAGTTGGTGCCTCAGGCTCCAGTTGTGCCATTCATCCTTTTTTCTGTATTAATAGTTTATGTATTGTTGAACTTGTTCTTTTTATGAATGTGCATGAAATATATGCCCCCAATAATCAATCAATATTATTCCAAGTCTCCCTTGGTTTATTTTCAAACCTGTTTATAATGACATGAATTCAGGTCTGGTTGTATTAGGCCCATGTCTGATTGACTTAGATTAAGATCTGGGTGACTCAAACTCTTGTTTATGACTGTACAGGTCTGATTGACTTAGATTCAGATCTGGGTGACTCAAACTCTTGTTTATGACTGTACAGGTCTGATTGACTTAGATTCAGATCTGGGTGACTCAAACTCTTCTTCTGTCTCTAGGTAGTCGCCATCAATAGGTTGATGATTCTACTACTTTTGGGTGTGCGCAGGACAAAGATAAATAATTTTTTTGGAAAGTGCTATATAATATTTACAGGTGCAAGTAAAAACAGACTTTCTCACTTATTCCAGCTGGCTGATGAGGACCTTGAAGGTTTCAAGGCTCCCTGCAATGGCAACATTGGCTGGCAGTGAATTCCATTCCCATATAGTCCTCGGATAAAAGATTCTCTCCTCAAGGTTGTTGAGCTTGCTGGGATTTGGAAAGATCTATCATGCATGTTCCTAGATAAGCGCTTGGGTGGTATAAGCTTGCTTGTTGGATCTATTTTAATTAGGTTGTTGCTGATCTTGTATAGCAACACTAACCTTGCTTGTCTTCTACGGGCTTCTAATGATGTCCACTGTAGTTGATGTAACATTTCTGTAACAGACGAGGTGTTATGATATCTGTTTCTTACATATCTTGCTGCCTGTCTTTGTACAATTTCAAGGCTATGCCTGTTATTTTGTTGATAAGGATCCCATGTAGTACATGCGTATTCCATCGTAGGTCTTACTAGTGCCTTGTATGCATTCTCTTTTACGTTTGGATTACTGATGTTAATGTTTCATTTGAGGAAGCTCAGTGTGCTGTTTGCTCGTTTGCATATATTTGCAATGTGGACATTCCATCTCAAATCTGATGATATTGTTACTCCTACAGAGATGTTAACTTTTGAAAGTGCCTCTCAGGGAGATCTCACTTGCTGATTGTGAGCTCTCAGTAAGATCCATCATCGACCTTTTTATGCGCGATGCGCAACAACAAAATTGTTAATAAATGATTATTTATTCATTATTTAGAATAACAAATCAGATAACAAGTGTATATATATAAATAAATAGATATCTGGTAATGTACATGAAATGAAAAAGTGTTGTTAGCACATTATGAGCTAGAAGCTTTGCTGTCTTGTTCCTTTCTATAGTTCACCACAGCCTGTTTTGCACTTTTACAAACACTTTTACTGGGTTTGTACCTACAGCATTCCTCATCAATATTTAATTTTGAGGCTAATAATTTGCACAAAGTATCATTATTTAGTTGTGACCTGAAACATGTAAATATTTTCCTAACACAACTGAACACTGTCAGCATTTGAGTGGGCTACAGAGAAATGAGTACTGCAGATTGTGCAGAATGCATAACAATCCGCTCTGTCACATTTTGTCTGTCGTTAATGTAATCAATGAGAAGTGTTCATTTCAAATCTCGTTAACAACGTTAATATCATAGGGTGGAGAACAGAACAGCGAAAACAGCCGTTGTTTTCTTCCGGTTATGAAACAAAAAAATTTAATCGTAGAAATGGTCTACCGTGAGTTTTGGACTATATATCAGGAGGTGGGAGTTTCACCCTCGAAACTGAGTTAACATCTATGCTCCTAGATATTTTGTGGATGTAACCTGTTCTAGTTGGTGTCCATGCAATATGTAGTCTCTCTTAATGATGTTCCTCTTCCTCGATACTGTGAGGACGTTACACTTTTCGGGGTGGAAACTCATCATCCATGCCTGCTCCCAGCTGGCTAATTTGTCCAGGTCTTCTTGCAGATGTACTGTGTCAACGTGTGATGTTATATGGGACGAAGTCCCAACTATGGTAGAAATAGCAATATTTTCCATATCACTAATGGCTTAAATTCCTTGCACCGGAAATGACACACCGGAAACCAATACATGGTTAAATCTGCAGAAAATTGGATGCGCAGTAATCTGGAAGGGTGCAGGACGTTTCGTAACCTGGTCGTTTCGTACCAGGTCGTTTCGTACCAGGTCGTTTCGTACCTAGATCGGGACGTTTCACACCGGGGTAAAAATGTTTAGTGAGACGTTTCGTACCTTCTTTTCAACTCATAGATTTGTGATAAACTCGTTAATTAAAATGTTGTATGTATAGTTGAAACTCTGGAACTACTTCCGGTTATGAATGTTAAAAAATAACTCAAAATCGCAGTGTGTTCTAGCCCATTAAACATATACCATGGGACTGACAATATCATTAAACAGAGTTTCATTTCTTCCTCCTCCTGTCTGAAATAATATTTTCTATGAAATTGAAACTTTGGGTTTGCGTCCCCCTATTTGCCCCCTCTTTTAGGAAAGTCTGGATCCGCCCCCGGTCTACTTTGAAAAAAAATTATAGGTCCATATATATCTGAGTTAATATTGTTTAAAAAAATATATTGGACTTCGTCCCAAGTTAGGTAACATCTATTATCTTATTAGTTAAGTACATGATTTTATCATCTGCGAATAGCCTTACAGTTGATCGTATGTTGTCTGGCATATCATTTATGTAGTAAAGGAATAGGCTTGGTTCCAGTACTGATCCCTGTGGGACTCCTGACTGTATGCTAATATATTGTGATGTTACTCCCTCTACTACTACAGACTGTTTCCTATCCTTTAGGAAATTCTGGATCCAGGTGTTTGTCTTTCCTCTGATCCCGTAATGGTCTAGCTTATGTACCAATAGGCAATGGCTGACTTTATCAAATGCCTTGCTGAAATCCATTATAAGGCAATCTATTTGTTTTCCACTGTCCAGGTTTTTTTAATGACTACAGGTCTGATTGACTTAGATTCAGATCTGGGTGATTCAAACTCTTGTTTATGACTATACAGGTCTGATTGACTTAGATTCAGATCTGGTTGACTCAAACTCTTGTTTATGATAGTACAGAAATCTATATGCTCTTTTGAATTATAATTATAGCACTATAATTGCTACATTGATTAAGATTGATTGCATATACATGTATATGTTACAGCAATATACCTTCTACATTGATGAAGATCGGCTTTATCCTGCACAAGTCGGCTCTGTATATGCCTCAGATCAAGACAGTGGAAGTTATGCAGATATTCAGTACTCTTTAACTGGACAAGGAGCCAGTGACTTTTTAATGTACACCAGTAGTAAGAAAGAGGTTAGTACAGTTATTTATTTTGAGGTTTAGAAGGATGTAAAAAAAAATTGATTTTGAACATAATTAAGGTATTAAATATAGATTACAGACCGAAAATGGCTGAAGTACATTAATTTTTCTGATTTTTGGCCAATGAAGGTTAGGGTTATGGTGTATAATGCCACTTCAAACAATATTTCAGTTGTATTATGGTGTTCAATTTATTGTTGGGGGAAACCGGAGTACCCTGAGAAAACCACTGACCTGCCACAAGTCACTGACAATTTTTATTGTGTCGAGTACATATTGCTATGTGTGAGATTCAAGCTCACAATTTTAGTGCATAGGTAGCTATATACCCAACTACCATACAATCACTACCTCGACAGCTTCTTCTAGAATTTTAAATTATTATGTAAAATATATTAAAGCAAGATGTATTTCAAAGGATTTGAACTTCATTACTATAAATTTTCATCTGTAAAATAATTAATAGAGTAAATTAATTAAATTAATGGTTTTAATCACAAAGATCCAATAGATGACTTTAATAATTTGATACATATTTTCACAGGGTTTAATTTTCATTGCTGATGGTGTAAAACTTGACCATGAGACAACTCCAGTGTACAATTTACAAGTTGTTGCCACTGACAACTATAAAGCTGATATTTCTGCAGAAGTCAAGCAAATAAGTACAGTTGCTGTAAGTAGATTTGAGAGAATTAAACATTCTTAGATTTGATAAAAATATTACGCATATTTATTATCAATTAAACTTTATTGATCAGGCATGCAAAGGATTCTGGATATCATACGTCAACCACTATCACCTCCGACACACCATTGGCTGATGCCAGGAGTGATATAATTCATGGCAGACAAGACATGCCTTCATACTCAATCTTTATTGAGAAACATCATGGAAAGACGATGAAAAAGTCTGTCAGATGACATGAATTTGTAGTCTCACAATAAAGTGGCAGACGTTATATTTGAGTGTAGTGATATTGAACCCGTTATTGTCTCTGTAACGGAGAGTGGGATTGTACACTGTATAGTGTTTGTAAATTCATTGGCTGTTTGTCAGCACTAAATCTTTTTAAAGAAAATTATTTGTCATTAATAAAAGTACAGACTAAAACAATTTAATTATGTAATATAGATGAAATCTGACAAATGATTAATTAGGGTAAATGATAAGATGAGGAACAGCAATCAAAATTATGTTAATTTTAAATGTAATTAATTTCATTCTCAGATTGGGAGATACTACCGGTATATATGGATGGAGACAGTGTTTTTATAAAGAAATAACCTCACCTATGTTTTAATACAGAAATAACCTGACATGTGTTTCAATACAGAAATAACTTGACCTGTGTTTCAATACAGAAATAACCTGACCTGTGTTTCAATACAGAAATAACCTGACTTTTATTGACCAATCGGGTTGCATGTATATTTGATCATATTTGTTGTTTTATTTTAGATGACAGTAAATATTCAAGACGTTAACGACAATGCTCCAATCTTTAAAAGTGGCAATTATTCGTTTTTCACGGTGGAGAGTTACGATGTGGGGAGACAGATTGGAATTGTGTCGGCTGAAGATGGAGATAGAGGATTGTTTGGTGAAATCCTTTACACATTAGAAGCCATGGATCAGGCAGATGGTATGATTCTAATTATAGAATGTGTTATGCTTGTTTTATAGCCATTTTTTTTTAATGGTTAACTGATATTCTAGATTTTTTGCAGCTCATTTTAGTTGATGTCATTCTCTTCACTCAGTGACTGTATGGAAGTATGAGTCTTTGCAATTCAGCATAGAAATTTGAGGCCTTTCACCACTTGATGCGAAACAGGCTAGAAAATATCGCCAAAAGCTTGATTTTTCCAGATGTTTCTAAAGCTTGCACAAATAGATATTTTATACTCCAATAATATACATATATTGTACATCAAAATGATTTTACTTGTATTGTGGCAGAAGTCACCTCCTATTACTTTTGATGAGAAACATGATTTATTCAAGTTTCCATGGAAACACAAATTTACTCTCATCTATATTAACTATTCCTAATTGCTGTTCATTCCTGTTTATTTTATTTTTAGATCTGACAAGATTTGGTGTGAATCCGGACACAGGAGCATTTAGTAGTAAAGCAGCACTTCAGGGGTTATCAATCAGAAGTCCTATACATTTCAAAGTTACGGCTCGTGACCAAGGGTCACCTCCTAAATTTGGAGTAGCATATGTGGAAGTAAATATTACAAGTGGACAACTTGATGATGGTTTACCAGTGTGGACTAGACCTGCTCCTGGAACCAAAATAGATGTCATGGAGGCAAGTTGCTATTTATAGATAACAAAGGGAGATAATTTGAATATTCCAAAAATATGTCTTGTTCTAATTAAACAGGCCAATCATTTTATTGTTATATTCTATACTTAAAGGTACCAATGATGGAACAACTATATACAGTCAAACTTGATTTAAGCAGCCACTTAAGGGCAGGCAAAAACTGGCTGCTTAATAAAGGTGGCCTGTAATTCAAGGTTCACATTTTTTTAAGTATTACAAATATTCCGGAATTAAAACTGTTTCGTCCCTGCCAAGGGTACTCATCAGGTGGCTTTGCATATATACGTACATGTGTGTATATATGATATTGTATATACCCCCTGTGGGCCCTTGATTGGTGAATCAATAAATTTAAGACTTTAATATGACTTATAATAAATATTTTTAATAATCTGTTGGATTTGCGTTCTTCCAACACCCATTATCTGTGCAACATCTCGAGAACTTTTCCCACTCGTGTTGTTTCTTTAAGTAGTGTTTCATATGGTGAATGAAGGATAAAAACTGTATTTAAAATTTATTCATAATCATAAGGTTATATCAAAGCAATAACAATGAAGACAGAATGTTCTGAACAATAAAGTCATAGAGCACTAAAATTAAAAAGTCACCATTCATCACATGTATGATGCACAATGTCACAGAATTTACACTTAATTTTTAAAAAGTCACAGATTAGATCTATAATTTCTATGGTTTATCAATTCCATCCTGGAACTTAGTCCTTAAATAATACTTCCATCGGGTTTGGTCCCAAACAAGCCATAACATCTCAATCCGAGATGAATTCATTGTTTGATCGAAATAAGAAGTTTTCCTCGACATCAAAGGTTGTCCTCCGACTAGTGTTTGCACAACGGTTTATAACTATTTTAGTTGCCGCTATCACACATTCAATCATCTAAGCGTGTGCCACAAACACACTTCCTTATCCCCAATTAACTATCAATCAGATGATAATTGTTGTATAATCATCAACACCTTAATTATTTACCTGTAAAGGTGTCAAACAGATCAATAACTGGATATCATTCGTATCTCTGGTCGTTTTTCTTCAGCGCGGGAGTTCCACGTGTAGCAAAAATCAATACTGTGTTAATCACGAATGCTATCCGCAAGCGACAAAAAAAATATTTGTGACCGTTAAAATAGGTATTTTAACATTATTGGGACATATTTTTCTGGCCATTGGCTGCGTAAAGGAAGTGACCATTAATTTAAGTTAATTTATTACATAAAAATCCACGGGGGGACCTGGCAGTGACCGGAAAAGAGAGGTGACCGTTTATTTCAAGTGACCGTTAGGGCAAGTTTGACTGTACATATAAAGAGACCCAGACAATATCATTATATTATGATAATATTGCGTGATGATTTCTGTATTGGCCTAGTTATTGGTCTGAAGCTAGCTGTATTGCCCTATAATAAAGTTTTATTTAAAGTCAATATTAATTAAACATATTACAACACAAGCTCTAATGAGGTTTTCAAATCGACTACATACAAAATACATACATTCATCCCACAATCATGCACAAGCACACCAATTTAATAAAAATAATGCATGGTAATATTAAAACATAATGCATATGGTGACTTAAAAACAACATAAATGCTTGTTAAGATAGAACCTAAAAATGCATGGCAAAATAAAACATATAAAGCATGGTAAGATAATACAAGTCAAAGTAAAAAATTAAGTTTATAAATCAGAGTTATAAACAAGCATACACTAAAAGTAGCAATGATAATACATGGAAAATAAAACAAAATAATAATAAAAAGTCTATAAGCATAGCAATACAAACAGCAAAATGTTTAGTACTGCACCATATTCAACTAAAAATGGTCAAAGGTCAAGGTCACCGGGTCTAACATCCTTCAATGGATTTTGACCAAACTTGGTGCATACTTAGTCCTTAGAAGAGTCTGGAACCCTATTGATTTTCAAGGTCAAAGGTCAAGGTCAAAGGGTCTAATTTTTACCATGTAACATCTTTGTGAACACTCTAGAATCATTATCCTTCAATGGATTTTGACCACGCTTGGTACATACTTAGTCCTTAAGAACATGTGGTGCCCTATTGATTTTCAAGGTCATAGGTTAAAGGTCAAGGTCACCGGGTCAAATTTTTACCGTGTAACATCCTTGTGAACACTCTAGAATCAACACCCTTAAATGGATTTTGACCAAACTTGATACACACTTGGTCCTTAAGAGAATCTGGAACCCTATTGATTTTCAAGGTCAAAGGTCAAGGTCACCGGGTCTAATTTTTACCACCCAACATCCTTGTGAACACTCTAGAATCAACATCCTTCAATAGATTTTGACCAAACTTGGTACATACTTAGTTCTTAGAAGAGTCTGAAACCCTATTGATTTTCAAAGTCATAGGTCAAAGGTCAAAGTCACAGGGTCAAATATTTAGGCGAGGGGATACACCACGCTTTGCGTTGCCCTTGTTATAATTTAAATCACCAATTATAACAATATTATCATATTTTGTAGAGATTTTGTCAAATGTTTTATTGAAGTCCTCAATAAATATGTTATCACAGAGGGGGGGGTCTATATAGACCACATATTAGCCATTTTTTATCTTTGAAACTTATTTTGGTAAAGATTGATTCTATATATTCACATTCTAGCTTGTTTTTTCTCTCTCATGCCAGATCAGAGCGGATATACACCAAAAGACCTCCGCCGTTTGCTGTCTGGTCTGCTCTCCAAAGATGAAAATTATCTACATGAAATTCACCATTTCTAAACTACCAGATTTTCATTTAACAGCTCTTCGATTGATTGGAATTTATTTCTGAAGCTGTTAATATTTAGATATGCACACTGGAATTTATTTGGATGTTTAATTCTTACGTCTTTAAGTTCATTAAATATGTTTGGTTCAACGTCCTCATTCTTGACATCGGACATGTTGTTTACTTCGATCGATCCACATTCTGAACCTACGGACGTGCTAAGTTCGGGATTACGTGAAAAATTAAAAAACGAGTCTGTGAAATTTGGAAGTCGACCTTCACAGCAATTGCAATAAAAATAGTCGTTACTTTTCGACATCAAGTTATGCTCTGATACAGTTAACTTCGTACATTTTAAATGTGTCCAGAGATCACAGAAGTAGCATTGGATAGCTTTCTGGTTACTTTTCACTGGCTTATTACAATCTGTGCACAGATGTTTTACAGGACCAGGATTGTAATGGATATCACCGCTCAATAAAATTGTTAAACTCAAAAAGTATTGTGATGGATTTTCTACTTTCCTTTTTATAATAGTTGTTGTTGTTGATCGGCCATATTGATTAATCGAGTTCACCCGGACTGTTGGAAACAGCTTTTCAATGGCAAAATTGTATTTACCTACATTTGTTATACTTGTACATGAATAGTAACCAAGATTTTCGGGCAGCTCATGTTTAACATCATTTTGTAGTTCATTTGTTGGTGCTAAACGTATAAATATTCCAAATAAAACAAGAGCTAATTTCAGCCCACCTACTCCGGCTGCCATTTTCCTTGAAACAAAGCTGCAGGCCAATTCAACTGGTCAAGGACCAATAACAAGGCCAATACAGATTCATCCTGTAATTATATCTTTATTAATAAACTGCTATCTTGGAATGGTTTTTTGTGGTTTTGTTTCTTTTTATGTGCAAGCATATCCATTATCTCTTGCAAATATCACATTTATGTTTTTTTTTGCATTTTGCAATGCCAGTTTAGCAGATGACAGGTCAGTCTTTATCGTAACATGCCAATTAGCAATATACCAGAATGCTGTATTGGCTGTATATTAACTTGGCCGGTACATACAATAATCAATATCATCCAAGTAAATCTTCTTGATAATGTGCTATATAAAAACTATGTAATAAGTAAACGTATACACATTTGTAAGGGCCATTTTGTTGTTATTTCATTTAATTAATAATACATATTAAACAATGTATAGTACCAGATATATTGATAGAAAAAATATTGTCATTGCGATCTGTGAAAGATAAATTGAAATGTTAGTTGATTGTTATAGTCTGTGTTGTTTCAGGGTACACCCAATGGTACTGTTATCTATACATGTTTAGCAGGAGCTTGGACACCAGGGGCTACTATTGATTACAGCTTTGTTTCCAGTTCTGACGTTGCCATGGAAAGTCTGTTTTCCATTGATACGAAAACGTGTGAGATCAAACTTGAACTTATTCCTGATCGGGAATTCAGGCAAAGTTATGATGTAAGTATTTCCTGAACATCAAAAAGAACTTATTCCTGATCGGGAATTCAGGCAAAGTTATGATGTAAGTATTTCCTGAACTTTAAAAAGAATTTATTCCTGATCGGGAATTCAGACAAAGTTATGATGCAAGTATTTCCTGACCATTAAAAAGAACTTATTCCTGATCGGGAATTCAGGCAGTGATGATGTAAGTATTTCCTGAACATTAAAAAGAACTTATTCCTGATTGGGAATTCAGGCAAAGTTATGATGTAAGTATTTCCTGAACATTAAAAAGAACTTATTCCTGATTGGGAATTCAGGCAACGTTATGATGTAAGTGTTACATGAATATTAAAAAACTAGATTGCTTCCATGATATAAAATACTTACAGTTCAGTTCAGGGATCCAAATAAAGACTCTTTTTTTTAATTTGGTACATATTTCTTCGTTACTAAGACAGTATTATGAAATAGCAATGTTTGAAATCAGAGTAATGTTTAATGGTATTGTGACATATATAAGGGTATTTGAGTTTCATCACTTGTGACTACAAAGCTTAATGATGGGGGTAAGTTAAGATAGTTAAGACAAATTGACCGGTGAAACCCGCCACCGTGGGTAGGTGTCTGGAAACCTTAATACTTAAGGTTTATATCGGGGAGTGATCCCTTATCAGTGGTGTTATGCTTCTGATCAGAAGTCACTGACCTTAACTACTCCACCACCCATGCTCCAATGACATGTATACAACGTACAAAGAGCTTTCACTTCACAGCCGTCTAAAAATTCAGTTATTCATGCAGTAGGACAAACAGACATCCAAAATTATACCTCACACAGTGTCATTTATTGTCATCATAATCAATCTGAAACATTTTTCACTTGCACACACTCACATGAAGTGTTTACCATACGATAGATAGTGTCAAAATAATGTACAGTCCTATCTTACAATCTTACTTAACCAATATTATGTCATTTCTTTGTTTTAACTTGATGTAAAATAATCCTTCCTAAATGGTAAGGCCTACCTAAGATTATTTAGTGAGTGATTGCTGTTTTAATGTCAACTCAGCAATTGTTTAGATATATAATGGCGAGAACAAGTTATGATGATGATGTTGTATAGTGCTAGATCACTGAAATAACAGTCGACTGATAGACATGTCGCCCCACTCGGGCACATTATCCGGATTCCACGCCAACCAGTCTTTGCTCTTTCTCCTTAATGCTGCATGCTTAGCAGAAAAGCAACAAATACCAATTTTATAGTCTTTAGTTTGACTCGATTGTGGGTCGAACCCAGGATCTACGACACTCAAGGTGAGCACACTAACCATTACACCACTGATGAACCNATGTTGTATAGTGCTAGATCACTGAAATAACAGTCGACTGATAGACATGTCGCCCCACTCGGGCACATTATCCGGATTCCACGCCAACCAGTCTTTGCTCTTTCTCCTTAATGCTGCATGCTTAGCAGAAAAGCAACAAATACCAATTTTATAGTCTTTAGTTTGACTCGATTGTGGCTCGAACCCAGGATCTACGACACTCAAGGTGAGCACACTAACCATTACACCACTGATGAACCAGGATCTACGACACTCAAGGTGAACACGCTAACCATTACACCACTGATGAACCCAGGATCTACGACACTCAAGGTGAACACGCTAACCATTACACCACTGATGAACCCAGGATCTAACACACTCAAGGTGAACACGCTAACCATTACACCACTGATGAACCCAGGATCTACGACACTCAAGGTGAACACGCTAACCATTACACCACTGATGAACCCAGGATCTATGACACTCGAGGTGAGCACGCTAACCATTACACCACTGTTGAACCCAGGATCTACGACACTCAGGGTGAGCACGCTAACCATTACACCACTGATGAACCCAGGATCTACGACACTCAAGGTGAACACGCTAACCATTACACCACTGATGAACCCAGGATCTACGACACTCAAAGTGA
>MJUT01044164.1:1139333-1152933 GCA_002080005.1 Gigantidas platifrons | reverse complement strand
ACCATTACACCACTGATGAACCCAGGATCTACGACACTCAAGGTGAACACGCTAACCATTACACCACTGATGAACCCAGGATCTACGACACTCAAGGTGAGCATGCTAACCATTATACCACTGATGAACCCAGGATCTACGACACTCAAGGTGAACACGCTAACCATTACACCACTGATGAACCCAGGATCTACAACACTCAAGGTGAACATGCTAACCATTACACCACTGATGAACCCACTATCTACCACACTCAAGGTGAACACGCTAACCATTACACCACTGATGAACCCACGATCTACCACACTCAAGGTGAACACACTAACCATTACACCACTGATGCACCCAGGATCTACGACACTCGAGGTGAACACGCTAACCATTACACCACTGATGAACCCAGGATCTACGACACTCAAGGTGAACACGCTAACCATTACACCACTGATAAGGTTATATGATGAGTTACTGTCATACATAAAATAATCAGTTGACTATTTTTGAGTGAATTAATTATGTTTTATTCTATTTTTAGTTGATCATCGTTGCCCAGGATACCTTCAACTCTACTCTAAAAAGTTCTCGTAAACTGACCATTAACTTGATTGATATAGATGACGAACATCCGTCGTTTGAAAACTGTCCAGATAGACAGGTAATACACACTTTAAGTCATTATCTTTTTCATCTCACCTTACTCAAAGGGTCATAGGGGCTATTGTGGCCGTGATTGTATGGTAGTTGGATTTACAACTACCTATGCAATCTGTGCCTATCGCCACTGATGTTGTGAGCTCTAATCTCGATCAAGGTGAGCGTGTACAACATTATGTGATAAAGTTTGTCAGTGACTTGCGACAGGTCGGTGGTTTACTCTGGGTCCTCCAGTTTCCTCCACCAATAAAACTGACTGCCATGACATAACTGAAATATAATTAAAAGTAGCGTTAAACACCATCAGACAAACAAACAAATCAAAGGGTCATATGAGCTTTTGTTATAACATGACGTCCGTCATTATCCGTTGTACAACATAAATTTTATAAAAAAAATCCTGTCATATGAAACTACTAGGCCAATTTGAATCAAGGTTAGGATGAACCATCTTGAAGTCTCTCTACTTTCAAAATTGTATCTAATGATCCAGCCAGTTATACAACATGGCTGATATTACTATGAATAAATCTTAGGGTGTTTAACATAATTACCAAGCCTATAAGGTTATATTGTTTTCTCCGAATGAGCTGAAATTTTAACAGTGATTTCCACTTTGATTCATAGTATGTTATATGTTATGGGTTTTGCTGAAGCATAATGTGTTTTGCTAAAAATATGCAAACTAGCATGACATATAAGGGAGATAAATCATATATGGAAAGAAATTTTAGAGATACAAGACATGATAATTCATAACAAGAAAGTTTGAAAGTAGTTTGTATTGATTGATTGATTGGTGTTTAATGCCAACTTATAGATAGTAATTTGTAATGGTACAACATGTTTGTATTATTTTATAGTAAAAGAGGAAGCTCCGGTAGGGACACAGATTTATGGTGTTTATTTTATTTTATAGTATGGAAAGTCAGAAGTGGCAACAGTAAGAGAGGAAGCTCCAGTAGGGACACCTATTTTTTTTATTTTTTTTTATTTTATAGTATGGAAAGCCAGAAGTGGCAACAGTAAGAGAGGAAGCTCCAGTAGGGACACCTATTTTTTTTATTTTTTTTTTATTTTATAGTATGGAAAGCCAGAAGTGGCAACAGTAAGAGAGGAAGCTCCAGTAGGTACACAGATTTATATGGTTAAAGCTTGTGATAGAGACATAAATCCTAACTATAATCAAGTTAGATACAGCTTTGTAACAGATCTATCACCAAACTTTACACAATGTAAGTATATACTAGACATGTCACCAAACTTGACACATTGTAAATATATACTAGACTTGTCACCAAACTTGACACATTGTATGTATATTCTAGACTTGTCACCAAACTTGACACATTGTAAATATATACTAGACTTGTCACCAAACTTGACACATTGTAAGTATATACTAGACTTGTCACCAAACTTTACTTATTGTAAGTATATACTAAACTTGTTGCCAAACTTTACACAGTGTAAGTATATATACTAGAGTTGTCACCAAACTTTACACGTTGTAAGTATATACTAGACTTGTCACCAAACTTGACACATTGTAAGTATATACTAGACTGTATAGTAATCCAGATTTTTCACCAAGAAAGTGAATAATACAACTGCAAAATGGCTAGAAATATTACCTGTAATTAATATTTTGATTTTTACATTATTGTTTTAATTTAAGGCTATTCTACACCTCAGACCTACTTTAGTATCAATGCCGTGACAGGAAACCTTACAGTGAACACCCCTATAGACAGGGAGCAGTATTGGCCCAATACAATGGATTACTTCCTTCTTTGTATCAAGGCTGACCAGTATAATTTTGGACGTAAGAAGAGAGCCGTCCCTGAATATGATTTCAGTAAAGTTATCAGTGATCAGTACCTGTTCTTACTGGTGACTGTATTAGATATCAACGATCAGACTCCATATTTTACCAATACACAGATGATTACAACAGGTAAATATAATAGACAGGTAATATAAACAGGTAAATGCTATAGACAGGTACTATCAAGGATAATCAGAGGGCGTTGGGGTTACACAGATGATTACAACAAGTAAATATAATAGACAGGTAATATTGAGGATGATCTGTGGAGGGGACGGTATTAGACATCAACGTGTTAACACACCCCATTGTTTACCAACACAGACATTGGTTTCATATATTGTCTTGGATAAGAAAATTGTTAGATGTTCATAGATATTTGAATTTGGTTGGTTGGTTTATGGTGTTTTATGCCACTTTCAACAATATTTCAGTTATATCATGGTGGCCAGTTTTATTGATGGAGGAAACCGGAGTACCTGGAGAAAACTGTCAACCTGTCGCAAGTCACTGACAAACTTTATCACATAATGTTGTATCGAGTACACCTTGTCATGAAAGGGGTTCGAACTTACAACTTTAGTGGTGATAGACATTGATTGCACAGGTAGCTGTAAATCCAACCACCATGAAGTCACAACCACGACAGCCCCTTTTTTAATTTATGGTTTTGATACTTACTCATACTAGTCCTTGGACTAGCATAACCCCCCGTGCACCCCCTCCCCACCTTCCATGTTAACATATTTTTTTAGGTTCTCCTATATATCCTCTTGAGAGAAAAAAAAACATATTAACATTGAATATTTCGGGATGAACTTACATTTTTGAGCCTTTTTTTTTACATCCTATCGACAATTTTGCCGTATTTTCAGATTTGTTCATTCTTCACTGTTGCTGAGGTCTTGTAGCTTATGAACAACTATTAGATTATAAAAACTGGGGTTTGGTGGATAGCTGATTATATCATTGTTCAAATGACTGCAAGTTATTAATATTTTATGAAGTTCAGTAATCGTAGGAGGCAAAATATATCTCATTACCCCTGATGAAATTGCGTAAAAACCGAGATTTTTTGCCTTTTGTTTTGCATAGACAAAGTATTACACAACTTTGATGATATTTTTATATTGAATTTATTAAAACTATTGCATTTACAGAAAATTAAACCCATTACATCATCAAAAAACATGTTTTGTAGTGTAGATTGCAGAAAAATGGAATATTATGATTTTTGTTGACTTTAGCTCTATTCAGGCCAAAGCGCGTAATATCTTTTTCATAATATAAATTGACAACCAAATTATACATCTGTCGTGTGAAGTTATGTTATGGAGACATTTTAAAATAAAATTTGTTCTAGTACCACCCTGTTTAGGGCTTCTAGCGGCAAAATATTACCCCTTACCCTGCCGAAAATCGCATAATATTTTCTCATCAGTATTAGTCCGTGGGCTAGCATAACCCCTCGTGCATCCCAACCTCCATGTTAACATATTTTTTTATGTCCTCCTATATATCCTCTTGAAGAAAAAACATGTTAACATTGAAAATTTTGGGACAAACTTGCCGTTTGAGGCTAATATTTACATCCTGTCTCAGCTTTTTGAGGATTTTTGATTTTTTTCAATTTTTGTCTTTGCGAGCATTAAATGTATACTAAACAGTCTTGAAAGTATATCAATATGATATCAAGTGAAAGCTTATAGTATTATCTTTCAATTGAATACAAGATATATACACTTTGTGGCTATTAAAATTTTGTCAGACGTGAAAAACCTACCCCTCGCCCTTCCTGAAATGAAAAAAAAAAGAAATTTTTCCCTTAAAAGTTTAGATAAAAAAATATTTGCTACTAAACTGTGATCTTTTTTATAACAGGAGAAAAAAGCATGACCATTTATAAGCAGACGTCGGATGCAAAGCGATGTTTTACGATGTTTTACGTAGGATATTTGTTTTCCATAAAATAAATTATTAGATACAAAATAAATGATACAATATTTATTATTTATAAGCTTGTTTAAATATTAAAACATCAATTGACATTTGATTTGCACAATAAACAGTTAGTGTTGTTTAAGCATGTCACACTTCAACTGTTAATCCACACCTGTTACTTGTCACGGATCAAAGAGTTTACTGATTAACAACAATACCAGCGGCCTCGAATGCACTTTTGATCAAGTCAGTTCTGTCTAATAATTGTGTGAGGTGAATATATAAGAAAACTACTCACAAAATACGTAAGTATAGTTAAAGCCGTAGGGGGGAATCGTCATTTATCGATCTCGCATAGGATTAATTAAACCAGTATCAAACAGTTTTAATTAATTGTACAAACAATTCGATGATGTGGTCAAACTACGTAAGAAAGATCAAGGCAGATCTTTACCATCAGGAAAATATGACACGAATTTAAAACAGCGCGAATGTGGATTTCGTCAGTAAATCACGAAAAAAAAGACCGAGCGAAAATTTACCGGTTGACAGTAATTAATTATTTAAATGTAATATTAGAGTGAGGGATGTATGGTTATATACATAAACTGTTAGACCCCTATCATATATCTTTACTATAGTTGAAATCTGTACTGTTATATTACTTTTTTCCAGCTGTATTGAAATTTCCAACACAAGATGAAGTTAAACAACTTTCAGCTATCGACAGAGATTCTGATCTGTATAATAAAATAAGGTACACCATCACCTCGTCTATCTTCCCAAGCCGAGGTCGTAACCTTACTATTGATGGAGCATTCAGTGTTAACCCAGAGACAGGACAGATCAGAGTTGGAATGCCAGCTTACATTGCCTTTACTGATGGGCATTTCATAGTTGATGTCAAAGCTGAAGACGCTGCAGATTCAACAAAGACAGCTAAAACACAAATAAAGGTAGATTAAAGCTTATCAACGTTACACAATATACAGATTAATTGATTGGTGTTTAATGCAAACTTTAGCAATATTTCAACTATATCGTGGCGTGAACAAATTTTCACAATGTATAGTAATTGTTCAATTTAATGATATATATATATTTATCTAACATTATGTACGTTTTCCTTTGAAATTGAAGAAAGTAACCTGGTTGGTACAAGGTGTCTGATACAAGATGTTGTATCACCACACTGGTGCAACGTTGCACAAGATCTTTTCTGCAGAACTACTTTGTCTTGACGTCATATTATTGGAATGCATAAGAAAAAACAAATATGTAAACAACATAAACAAAGCGACTGTTTAATGTTCATTCATTCATATTATGTATCATGAATTCACTGTCATATTTTCACATCAAAGGACATAGTTTCAATATTTCTGGCAACTGCATGGTCCACATTTCTAAACAAAAAACAAAAAAAAGGTTGTCGCACGATTCTACAGTGCCACTGAATATGATCGAACAGTAACATGACTTTGGTGAATAAATGGCAACAAATAATGTGACATCTTGTACAAAATGTAATCCCACTTAGAGCATTGTACAAATTTGTTAATTTTAATTTGACCCTTGTTATTTGTTAAGATTTGTGTTTATCGAAATTTTAGATAAACTTATTACCAACATAATGTGTTCGTACTAGACTTTGTGTCAGGTCTTGCCTGTTGTGTGAACTAATTGCATCACAACTCCTCGCTTTGGCGACTCATGTTGATACTGGTTCACACAACAGGCTCAACCTGATACAAAGTCTTGTACCAACACACTGTATGTAATGGGTGTAAATAAAATAATGGCAGTTTTGAAGGTTTTGACAGACCTCATCACAAATATTGACAGCTAGTTCAATTGGACGAGCTGATGCTAGTGATAATGTATGTCAAGACCTTTGAAACTGATGTTGTTGTTTTTATCAGCTACATCAGAATTTGTTTCACATCACATGGACCAATAGTTGTAAGTAAAACATAGTCAGTTTGTTAATATTGACAATATTACTCAGAGAGATCAAAGGATAAAATGTCCAAATTACTTGTACGTTTGTGTAAATACTAATACATGTACATTATGATAACATATATAATACCAGACAAATTAATATAAATGATATAGTGATGAAATAGTACAATCATATACTTTTTTGCTAACTAAAATAAAAAAAACAAAAAACATCAAAATATGTTCATTGTTTTAGTATCAAGATCTTTAAAAGTACATGTATTACAAATTTTTTATTTCTTTTTTTCCCAAGATTTTTGTGTCGGATGAATCAAGTCAAATACGATTGGTTGGTAGTACTAATGATATGCTGGATCCCACTACAACAGCTTCCAATCTTCTTAAGTAAGTGTCACTTTACGGTAATTTTTGCTTGGTCTGTAACTTTTGTTATTGAAAGCGTTGTACCATTGGTGTTTATGGTCATTTTCAGTAGTTTTTTTCCAGCTACAGTCAAACCTGCAAACGATCACCTTGAATTAGTGGCCACCTGCTGTAAATGGCCCATTTAAAACCCACTCGATTGGATTACATGATATTTTAACTCAAACAAGCGGTCACTTCACTAACACGGTCCATTATGTGATAATTAAAGTTTGTCAGTGACTTGCGGCAGTTCGGTGCTTTTCTCCGGGTACTCTGGTTTCCTCCACCAATAAAACTGACCGTCACGATATAACTGAAATATTGTTGAAAGTGGCATTAAAAACCATAACCCAATAAACCCCACTAACACAGTCAATGGTAAGCACTCGTAGTATATCACATCGTGTCAGTTTTGCGATTAACTTTCAAAGTGTTCTCAATACACGATTTTATCCATTAAGATATCAAATTAGTAAATGATTAATTAATTAAAGAAAATTGTTGCAAAGCACAGGAAGATTACAATGTGACCGTCACGTTTTCCAATAAATTAACTTTCAGCAACAGTAATACACAAATCATTATGGACCACATTTGACAGGTGCACTTGCTCTATTTGTAAGACTAATTATGGTCTTAATTAACAGGTCCACTTGTAAGATTTCTAAGGCTAAATGGACTATATGTCCAATTATTATATTTTTAAGACTGAATAGACTGCAGACCCTCTTGTTTATTTCTAAGACTAAATGGACAATAGGTCTAATTGTTTAACTTCTCGTCCTACACAGTGAAAAATATTTATTTACCTTAAACACTTACAAAATATACTTATTTTCCTCTTAAACATTATGAAATATGCTTATTTTCCACTGAAGCATTATGAAATGTACTTATTTTTCACTGAAACATTATGAAATATACTTATTTTACACTGAAACATTATGAAATATACTTGTTTTTCAGTGCACTAAGTTCAAGAGGAAATATAGATATTCAGCGAACTAAGATACAGTACCATACAACTCTGTCTGGGGAAACAGTTCATGCTCAGTAAGTAAACAGAGCAGGGATACAGTTTTATTTGGCAGGTCAGGGTGGTTAATCTTTTGCTATCACTATGTCAACACAAACTTTAAACCGTATCGGTGGTGTAATGGTTAGTGTGCTCGCCTCGAGTGTGGTAGATTGTGGGTTCATCGGTGGTGTAATGGTTAGTGTGCTCGCCTCGAGTGTGGTAGTTTATTGGTTTGATCCCTGACTGGATCAAGTCAAATACTATGAAATTTGTATTTGTTACTTCTCCGCTAAGCACGGAGCATTAAGGTTAAAGAGCAAAGACTGATATGTGTCTGAGTGGGGGAACATGTCTACCTACGGACTGTTGATTCAGTTAGCTAGCACTATAAAAATCCAACTAAGAGTGTACATGTAGGTCTAGTACATAGCAGACCTTATCATCATCTCATTGAAAATTAACTTGTTCTCGCCATGATATAGCTGAAACATTACTGAGTTGGCGTTAAACAACAATCACTCACTCAACTTTTTACATAATTTTCCTCTTCAATTTGGTACCCAGAAAGCAGCTACAGCAATTTATTAAGATGAATATGAAAGTGTGTTGTTCACTTGTTTAGTCATATGTAATTTGAATAACGTGAAAGATATCTATCTTTTTTTTTGCCTTTAAGTAAACATCAGACCCTCTGTATAAATTGAATTTCTCCATTTCATCTTATGAGTTTGACACTCCCTCCATAGTTTGGAGTTTGAGAACTATATACCATTATTCTGACAGCTTTTGTTTTATTATTTGCTTTAAAACTTTTCTATCACATGATGATATATGGGGCCACCATGGTCATGATCGTATAATAGTTGGATTTACAACTACCTATGCAATCAGTGCCTATCACCGCTAACGTTGTGAGTTCGAATCCTGCTCAGGAAGGGTGTACTCGATACAACATTATGTGATAAAGTTTGTCAGTGACTTGCGACAGATGGGTGGATTTCTCCGGGTCCTCAGGTTTCCTCCGCCAATAAAACTGACTGCCATAATATAACTGAAATATTGTTGAAAGTTGTGCTAATCCTAACCCATGGGGGTTAAATTTAATCCTATTATTATTTATTATTTACAGGACAGACATATGTTTTGCAATGATTAAGAATGGCCGTGTATTAAATGCCCAGCAGGGTATAGCTGAGATTTCATCTTCATCATACAGAGATATCTTAACTCAATATAAAGTAGGAGATGCTGGGGTAAGTCTTGTTGTCAAGTTTTGTTTTGTCTTTTATTTGTTTGTTAGCATTGATTATTACTTTTATTAACAACATAAATGCATTTCAGTAGCTCTCATTATGTGATAAAGTTGTCAGTGACTTGCGACAGGTCGGTGGTTTTCTCTGGTCCTCCAGCTTCTCCGCTAAACACACAGCATTAAGGAGTAAGAGCAAAGACTGATTGACTCGGAATCAGGATAATATTACACATACGCTTGCGGAAAATGTAATAATAGTCGGAAGAAGACTGCTGTGTTGCCCGACACTGCGCAAAGTTTTCGCGGAACCTTATACATTCATGTGTGAATCCGGTTCCTAAATTGGAAGAAGAAGAAGAATATGTCGGAGTGGAGTGACATTTGTACCCACAGACTGATGTTTCAGTGAGCTAACACTATGATAAATCCAAATAAGAATGTTTATCTAGCCAAAGCAGACAAAGGAGAGAGCTTGTATAGGCATAGCCTGTTGCTCAATCCTATTCATTTTTGTGAATAAAATATGTTTAAAACAAAGCAGACATCATCATCATCATCAACATCTCATGGAAATGTACCTTGTTCTCGCCATTGAATAGTTGAAAAATTGCCCCCTTTACATTAAACATTAATCACTCACTTAACTTCCTTAGCAAATCGTCTAGTGCACCTCCAGCAGATGTCTTTTTTTATTTTATATTTTCAGCCGTGTGAACCACCAACGAGGAAGTCAACATATGATGCCTATTGGTGGGTGCTGATTGCCTTTGCCATATTTATATTTGTGATTGTAGTCATACTTATAATTGCTGTGGGTTATTTTTATTCAAAGTGAGTATTGAAAATAAATTGTTAATATAATATAAGTAAAGCAATAGATATTGAGTACATAAAATAGTGACAAAAGATCATTTTATATTACACCTTATAGGCACCTTTGTGGTCATGATCGTATGGTAGTTGGATTTACAACTACCTATGCAATCAGTACCTATCACCACTAAAGTTGTGAGTTCAAATCCCACTCATGGCGAGGTGTTCTCGAAACAACATTATGTATAATGTTTGTCAGTGATTTGCGACAGATCTGTGGTTTTCTCTGGGTACTCTGGTTTCCCCCACAAATAAATCTGACAGCCTCGATATAACTAAAATATTGTTGAAGTGGGGTTAAACACTATAACCCTAACCCTAGTCCACCTTATTGTGTTCGTCAGAATATAAATCAATTGTTCTTTAATGGCTTAATTAAAGAATGATACTCGCTATAACCTTTTATTAGTTTGTACATACAATGTAAAGCATAATGTTAATTCTAACATGACCTCACTCTTTCCCTTTGTTAAGAAAAAAACAGAATTATTTCTTCGTATTATCTCATTAGCACATGCGCCGATGAATGTGACTGATGTTTCCATTGGCAGCATAAATTGTGACCCAAATAATGCCGATAGAGGGCACAGTATTATTCGAGTTGCATAAATTGTGTGCGACATTTTCCGCAAGCGTATGTGTAAATTACTGTCTTCCAATCAAAGTATACTACCGTATTTGTACTCTTAGACATATCAGAATCGAAATAAATCATGGAAGCCAGAATGTGTTTTGAGTTTTAACATGGATTGGCGGATATTAGTAAATTTTATCCCTTGCTTCATGGCGAGGTGTTCTCGATACAACATTATGTATAATGTTTGTCAGTGATTTGCGGCAGATCTGTGGTTTTCTCTGGGTACTCTGGTTTCCCCCACAAATAAATCTGACAGCCTCGATATAACTAAAATATTGTTGAAGTGGGGTTAAACACTATAACCCTAACCCTAGTCCACCTTATTGTGTTCGTCCGAATATAAATCAATTGTTCTTTAATGGCTTAAATAAAGAATGATATTCGCTATAACCTTTTATTAGTTTGTACATACAATGTAAAGCATAATGTTAATTCTAACATGACCTCACTCTTTCCCTTTGTTAAGAAAAAAACAGAATTATTTCTTCGTATTATCTCATTAGCACATGCGCCGATGAATGTGACTGATGTTTCCATTGGCAGCATAAATTGTGACCCAAATAATGCTGATAGAGGGCACAGTATTATTCGAGTTGCATAAATTGTGTGCGACATTTTCCGCAAGCGTATGTGTAAATTACTGTCTTCCAATCAAAGTATACTACCGTATTTGTACTCTTAGACATATCAGAATCGAAATAAATCATGGAAGCCAGAATGTGTTTTGAGTTTTAACATGGATTGGCGGATATTAGTAAATTTTATCCCTCACTTCTGACTCGGGATAAAATACTAATATCCACCAATCCCTGTTAAAACTCCCAACACATTCTGGCTTCCATGATTTATTTCTTAGATATAATCAAACCTTAATAGTTCAAAATCACTTTAAAATAAATTTTCTGTATCAGCCTGTCTATAGTTTGTTATAGTGAGCCCTTGATGCAGGAAAATCATGCATCATTATATTTATATGAGAGATGAACATGTGATAAAGAAAATGAACAATGGTCAATCATGAATATTCATGAGAAATAAACAAAAATAATTTTAATTACTTGCACATATTTTTTAATAATGTGAAGTACAAAACAAAGATCAGGCTCAGAAGTTTGCATAACAGAAATTTCTGTTGAAAACAATAGTCAATAATCCTTGATAGTTTTACATTAAAATGAATTTTATTGGTTAAGACTGATATTATTAATATTAAATCTTCAGATTTATAGACATAACGATTTTTAAATTTTATTTTCAGTTATAAACAATATATGACAACAAGAAAAACATGTAAGTATTATCAGATCTAGTAAGTTAGATTTTAATAGAATTATATTAAAATATCAAGAATTGTATACATTTCCATAGTACCACTGTTAACCCTGCGTAAATCATAGGGTACAGCAATAGGACAATTTCTCTATTGCAAGGTAAGACCTCCTGAAATAATTTCCATAGTACCACCATTAACCCTGCATAAATCACAGGATGTAGAATTAGGACCTAATTTCTTTGCTGCAAAGTTAAACCTCTCGGAAAGGAGTGTCCACTGTCTGTGTGGGATGAATCATTTACACAAATTGCCCAGAGGATGGAACATGAATGATTGCCTGATGTTTGGATAATGCTACACCCCTTGCACATAAATGTACAACTTACAGAAACTCATAATGAGGAATAACTTGTTAGGAGTGGTTTCTTGATGGCACATTACAAGGCAAAATTTTCCCATCTTATCCATCAACTCTTGTATAAATCAAACTTTTATCAAATGATGACAGTAATTATGTCCCCTTGATCAGTCATTTTCCCCCCTTTTTTATCAGAAAAATATAATGTGCATCTGATATTATTGTGGTTTAATTTGAAATACTGACAAAATGTGAAGGTCTTCCTTCAAATCATATAAGGGTATAATCATCTACCAGTATAATTTGTAACTGGCTTTGAAATTAACTCCATCAAATGTCAATTGAAATGAAAAATGTTTTTAATTAAAGCAGTGTAGTTTTTAAAATAGGACATTTGCACATTTCCAACTTGATTCTAAAATATTATTAGATTTTATACATTGTTATTGGAGTGAATTTTCCCTGATTGCTGGCAAAAGGATTCCTTTTCATGAAAATTTCAATGTATACAACTTTAATGATAAAACAACTTGTGAATTTTCTTTTTGCTATAAAACTCACCATTGATTTTTCACAAGGTTCAGATGTCTGCAAATTATAAGGACATTATACTCAAAATCGTTGTCCTTTCCATTACTATTGCAAGAATGGGTACCATTTTGCCCATCAAAAGGGAAATAGCTCCAGCAAAATAAATGTATAATTTAAGAATTAAATCGGCAATGTGCAAAAGGTCTTGTAGAAATTTTCAATTAAAGCAGTGTAGTTATTAAAATTACCAGCATATTTTCTTTTCTTTCCAGATTTGTTGCAATAATGGAAAAATAGCATTGAACATATCAACATGTCTCAGGAAAAATTTCCTCTACAATTAACGAAGATATATCTGTATATACTTTATATACGTAAAGTGTTCTAAATATAGATGTGATGTAATAATAGTACAGCTTTGACAGATTACCTGCTATAAATAGAATCAACATGAATAATCAACAGTTTCCATACAAAACATTGACAATGGTTTATTTATAGGAAACTTTGATATTTACCGTATACTGCTGAATTGATCAAAGTTTATTGTAGAAAAGTCTGTGATATATAGTGCTGTATGTTATGACAATATTTACTCTTGCATTCGGAGTAAAGAAAATAAATCATGAGTAACAAAGCAATGCTGTCGTCGTTCGATTACGTGTGATTTAATTTTGATAATCGGAATGCAAGAGTATTTATATACTTATCATTACATAGATTCTTCATCTTCGTTTTCCATAATACTATGAATGTACTTTTATATGTGGGTACCAATTTTCGTGGTTTATGCAAAATGCAGTAATATGAAGGTTCTTGAGTTTGTGATATCAAACACTACAAGTACCAAATCAATTGAAATGTC
>MJUT01044164.1:1107613-1132819 GCA_002080005.1 Gigantidas platifrons | reverse complement strand
TTGGTGGAAGTGGCCTTGTAAGAGGTAGACTACTGTATCTTTTGTATGATTAGATTTCGAGAAATGCATTTAATTTATGTTGTTGAATTGGATATCATCGAAGAACAACAATAAAAAAAATTCTCCTATGATATATGAGGTCATTTCTTATTGGCCAGTTATTGTAGAGACAACATTATGTGATCAACTTGTCAGGGACTTGGGACAGGTCGGGGGTTTTCTTGGGGTACTCCGGTTTCCTCCACAATATAACTGAAATATTGTTCAAAGTGGCATTAAACACCACATACCAAACCAAACCAAGCCAGTTATTGTTTCCTTATTATGTATGATAGTATTCAGACTTGGAAGTATCATTTATAAGGTAATTAATTGTTTTACCCTATTAAACAAATTACTGATAAGCTTGTGTGCTAGATCTGATGATGGCGTTAAGCACCAAAATTCAAATTCAAATTCAGATCTGATGAAATTTCATGCATAATTCACAAGATTTTTGTAAAATGCCATTTGCAGTGCACATGCTTTTATGTAGAATGTCCCATGGATCCCACAGAAGTTTTATTCATTGGACTAACAGGGTAAAAAAATAGCTGAATAATTAATAATTATTCCAAGTTTTAATATATCCTGTTTTAAACAGCTTGGTGCTTTTCTGTAAACCTATGTCTTATTTATGATGGTATAATGTAGTATAAAAACTATTAACATTTTTATTATTATTATTATTATTGAAATAATCAGAAAAAATCCATATGAAAAAAACAACACAGGCTGGTCTGAAATATTGGTGAAAGTTGTTTTAAATACCATACCCTAACACTAATCCACATGCTGGTCATTTCTGTAGCTTGTTACAATTGAAATGTTTGTGTGTAAAATTTTCCCACCATTAAAAACCAGGTATCATTTTAAACACATCTGATTGGTTAATCATACCTGTCAATACCTTTTCATTCATTCATGATGGAGACAGATGCAACTCCATATTAAAATAATAAGGGTGTTTAAAGAAAGCTTGAACAAATGTTTTATTGATTTTATTATGTGTTGACCAGCTTATATTAGTTTTAAGGCTCAATCAAACAGTGCTTATGTTTCACCTGAAATGTAAAACAAATTATTTACCTGGATCATCTGCTTCTTACCTGGATGTTGATGAAACTGATTATTACCTGTATGTGATTTACCTTTCCAGATACATGTGATCAGTGTATATATCTGTTTAATATATATAAGGATGAAATTGATGTTTTATAAAGGTAAATATTATTATCAATAAATTTCAGTATGAAATCACATGGTTTCAAATTCTGGTGTATTTATGCATTTAATTTGTACTGTATTTGTGTGTCAATTAAGCACATTTTATATGTAGCTGTGAAACACTGATTTTTGTCCTTGGTTTTAAATTCATCTTGTTGCAATATGAAAAAAAAAGAAGAAAGAATTGAAATTAAACTCCTGGACATATAGTTACATCTTTCTGTAGCTGTTTTTTGTGACCTGCTATCTATGGTCATGGTCACACAAAAAAAGGACAATAAGATCTACATTCTGCAGCTACCTCTTTTTGATACATGTCATGTGAATTTATTTATTATATTGTCTGTAGTTTGTGCCCTTCACCCTTCATATTTTGTCTAAAATGTGTGTGTAGGTCCCCTTTGTACCCCTTATACCTTTTCCCTCAAGTTAAAGGACAAAATTAAGTATTCAGTATATTCTAATAAATGAACAAATAAAACAAAAATTGTATTGATTTTGATTTTAATTATTAAAATATCTGTGAAATTCATGAAGCCTATTTAATAAATCACAGAGAACTGAATGTGTTAATATCAGCATGTGGGGGCCAGGTGAATATTATTGGCTCATAAAACTTCAACATGTACTGACAATTTGAGTTATCCATCCAATCAAAACTGGAGATGCTATTCAAAATAAAATAACAGCTTAAAAAAACAATGTGCTAATTACATCGATTTTCCTGAAATTTATTGAGGCAAGGAAGAAAGAAAAAATATCAGAGTACATTTTATTACATAATAATGGCCATCAGTGTTATCTATCAACTATTATACTAAATATTAGGTTTCTGTCTGCAAATACGTAGTTCAGCTTGACTGTTTTGCTCCTATAATCATGGGCCATATGAGCTATTATTAGATGTCTGTCATTAATTACCTGTCATACATCATACCATCTTATGTGTTACATCTGAGTGAGGCAAGCTAGTTTAGTCTGATCATCTTTGTATAGTTTCCTTTAAGAATAATATCCTACAGTTTCATCCAGACCATTTTCACTTAACCCGAGGATGGGAAAAAAAAGGGGGGGGTCATAACCCTTGGCTGGTGAAGATACTTTCAGGCCTCCATCCATGGTTGCCATTTCTGAGAATATAAATAGGTCCACATTTTCATACATGTTGATAATGCAATGTATGGGTAGTCATATTTTGGCTTATTTCATACAAGCAATTTTAGAAGACCAAGGTAAGCCTATAGTGATTTGGTGGCAAGATCCTTTGGATGTGTCTACTCTAAATTATAGTAGTATCTGACAGCCCCTCATTTCATCTAAGATGATAACTCCAGCATTACTGGAAATGAAATTTTATTCAAGTGGTCAAAATTGCTCGATTTTAAGACAGAATGTGGTAATATTTATGCTAACTACATAATAATGATTTGCTTAAATCTACAAAATGTACGTGTATCCACAGCTTTTCTGCAAAATTTGGAAAGCAGCTGATTTTTGTGAATTATGTTTACATGTCTATTAGAACAAAGCAAATCTTCTGTGCAGACCCTAGCCTCTACTCTTAGCTGTCATTACCATAATATTGTATGGATATGGACACAAACACCTTAGATAAAATAAAAAAAAGAGATGAAATAACCAAGAAGTTTTATTGAAAATAAATATATGTAAATAAAAAGTTAAATAAAATGGGGAGGGGGTAATTTCACACCACAAGCACCTGTCTTCTATATTAATGTTTGGTGTTGAACATCACTTTTTGTCTGATATTTTCTAGCCGATTTCATGTCATTCTATAAATAAATCTTTAAATTCTCACCATATAAAAATAAAGAGAGTATGGTACGACTTCCTTATGGCACCCCCACCCAATTTTTTTTTATAAATTAATTTTAAAATCAGGGTTAGGGTTAGGGTTAGGGTAAAGTGTTAGTTAGTTGGGTGGGGGTGCCATAAGGAAGTATTTCCGAGATTATTATGTTTTGTTCATTCTGGATTTTTATTTTTCGTTTTTAATATTGAGAGAAAAGTTCAGCTATGGCTATTGTAATTTCTTATGTTTAACAAAAACTATAGAATAGTGGTTATCTCCCTTTTCAGATTTTGGTGTTTTTCATAATAAATAGCATTAGTTGACAAGTGTCTTTATTACCTGTCATATATTTACCTTTAATATGACATTTAATGTCTTTATAACCTCAATTATCTGTTTAAATACCAATAAATTCCCAATTAGACATCATTTTTACAGTAAGAGTACAATAAAAGCTTCAGTAGGATACCTTTTTAAAAGGTTAGGTAGATTCTCAAAGAAAGTGCAACAGATTGTTTGTATGCTATTAAGCACAACACTAAGATCTTACATTATCTTAATATTGGTGACATATATCAAAATTGTCATCCATTTTAAACATTTAAAGTTTATTATTGTTTAAAAAATTGACTTTCCCACATTATTTTCATGTGAAAACTGCAAGGAGGTATATTTGAATAGCTTATCTGTTTTTGTTTGTTTGTTAAATTCTTTCCACCTTTTTGGCACAAGATACAAAATATGTATCAAAGTATACATTTAATGCATATAAACTCATGGATACAGTATTATGTATCAAATATCTAGATTTTGGAGGGTGGTAGCAAATATATTTTTGTACATTTGTAATTAAATGGCTTTGTTCATGAAGGAAATGATCAAATGTTTATTTCATGAATTGATTGATTGATTGATTGATTGATTGATTGATTGATTGATTGATTGATTTAATAGTTGTTTTGCACCACTTGCTTTCAGTTTTATCTATATCATATACTGTAAAGTCAATCTCTCTCAGACATTGGCAACCTTCATCAAAGTTTTGCTATCCTATTTGTTTAGGTCATTTTGTTTACTTGCCCTCAACACTTTTAAATTATTAGGCTTTACAATCTTGACTGACTGTACCTGATGATGGTTATTGCAGATACATGTGGGCTAAATTAGATATTTAGTATTTATTTATTTACAGGGGCGGATCCAGGGGGGGGGCATAAAACTGGAAAAAATATAAATTTTTTGCGTAGGATCGTGATTTTCCACACGAAATACCCAAAACAAAATTTGCGCCTCGCTCCTCTAGGCGCGATTATTTTAAGTGCGCCCCTCCCCCCTTCCTCCCTAACTTGAAATCCTGGATCCGCCCCTGATTTACATTGTGTTTCAAACAGAACATTTTGGGGGTACTTGAGCATGGAATATTTATGAAGACAGAGACTATTAAATGATTGGACAATAATAGTCTATATGATCAGATTTTGTTTGCCACAAATCGTTAGGTGGTTGTACTTGCAGGAATAATTGTAGCAATTTAATTTGAAGAGTTTCCAATGGGTTTGTACTACAGTATAGAAAGAACAAAAAATGGGCATATATCAAACGGATAATATAACCATCTTGTTATCAGAATATCTGTTTAAAAAATACAAGAGAACGCTGTATCATCATGCAATCTGTTTTCCCACGGGACAAATTCATTGGTTTTAACAAAAAACATTATATTGGTAAATTACTTTATGCAATTTAACGTTTAAACATCAACAGAATTTTGTAAAGTATCGATGCTCAGTTTTGTAGAACTCGATTATTTAGATCCCATGCCATTTTTATAATACAGTAATGTTTCGGGTAAGACTTTATAATACAATATGTATGTAATTCGTTCGGTACAATTCCATATTAATTCCCCATCTAATTCATATTAAAGGTATACTCTCGTTGATTTTGGTGATTTTGTTTGTCCACATATTTTTTACAAGGAGTACTTTAAAACATAAATTAACACTAATTATCGAGTAGAAGGTCCATCCAGTCTCTCTTATTTTCCTGAAAACATATATAGAACATAAATTCCTGTCTGTAGGACAAACATGTCTGCCGATGGAAACCTGCACCCGGTCGTACGAGAATTTGAACTGATTCTACTACAAAAAGAAACAGGAAAGAAGTTTTGGCAAAATATAATTACACAAGAATTAACGGAGGACCCGGAGACCCCCACCCCCGACCTGTCGCAAGTGACTGACAAACTTTATCGCATAATGTTGTATCGAGTACACCTTGCCATGAGCAGGATTCGAACTCACAACTTCAGTGGTGATAAGCACCGATTGATCCAACTGCCATACGATCACGACGGCCCCTCTATCAATATTAGGCAACCGCATTGGTGGTGTAATGGTTATCTTGCTCACATCGAGTGAGGTAGATCGTGGGTTCGAGCCCCGATCAGGTCAAATCAACTTGGTACATGTTGCTTCTCCGCTAAGCACGCATCATTAAGGAGAAAGAGCAAATGTTTGGTTGGCTCGGAATCAGGATAATGTGTCTGAGTGGGGCGACATGTCCATGGACTGTTGTTTCAGTGAGCTAGCACTATAAAAATCCAACTAAGCGTGTTGGTCTAGTACAAAGCGGACCTCATCATCACCATCTCATTGAAAATTAACTTGTTCTCGCCATGATATAGCTGAAAAATTGCTGAGTTGGCGTTAAACAACAATCACTCTCACTAAATATTTATCAAATGTTAAAAATAAAATACATGTAGTGTGTTGTAGCGGAAAAATGACACTAACGCCTTAGATTTTTTCTGCATACATGTAATTTGCAGCAGGAACAATATCCACTTTTAATTGGAAAAAAAACCTTTATATAGGTTTCTGGGTTATATACACTGAAATGCTATATTATAAGGCATTACAAAATTCCTCTTTTATCAATAATTTATGCGTTCATGCAAACCTTTAAAAACCTTGAGTGTCCCGGAGCAACACTAGACAGTTTTAATTAGCACAATTGTGTGTATAGTTTACATGTGCTTCCGTCTTTATCGTGTCCCCGTGCGTTCTTAAGCGTGTATTGTTATTTTACGATAATACATGTGCACCAGTCTTTATCGTGTCCCCGTGCGTTCTTAAGCGTGTATTGTTATTTTACGATAATACATGTGCACCAGTCTTTATCGTGTCCCCGTGCGTTCTTAAGCGTGTATTGTTATTTTACGATAATACATGTGCACCAGTCTTTATCGTGTCCCCGTGCGTTCTTAAGCATGTATTGTTATTTTACGATAATACATGTGCATCAGTCTTTATCGTGTCCCTGTGCGTTCTTTATCGTGTCTTGTTATTTTACAGTAATAGTCCATTATACGTCTGTGTCACTCTATAATTTATATGCTTTCCGGCATTTCACATCAATGAAGATCCATATTTAATCTGTCAGATTATTGGAGAACAATATCAAGTTTTCATCTAATGTTTGTATAATGGATTGCATCTTTATTAAAACAAACAAAAATGTCTCAATATTAAAATTTACACAGGAAATTGTTATTTTAGTTAGACGAGAGTATATTATGATTGTATTGTTGACACAGTATACTAATCTGACCCAGGGTATTTCACTTGGCAGTGTAGAGTAATGGTGTCTTTACTATAGTCTGTTTACACAATTTGTTTTATATTGCTGATTATAACATAAAACTGACCAAACATTTGGAGTAAATTATGAAAACGGATGTCAGACATGAAAATAAATGACATAAAGCTTCTTCTATTCCCCAGAGACAGAATGAAATATGTTCTATTCAGTCAGTCAACATGCCAATAAAGAAATAAAGTAGATAGAACAGTGTCAACTGCCAATACTCTGTAACAAAAGTAACACGACGGGTGTCCCTGGTGGAACAGGAACTGTATACCCGTCCGGAACACCTGAGTTTACTTCCTTTATTTTTGCGGGATTCACGTCGCTAAATCCTCATTTCTCTGTGTAGTATATTGTAGATGACTGTTTTTCCATCTGTCCTTCTTCATTGGGCCTTGTAGAGAAATGTTTTTTAGTCCAAATAAATTTCACGTGAGAAACATTCGACCGGCAACGTTTTGGCAAACTTGATCTCATAATGTAACATTGAATATACTCACCATATGTGGGTTTCTTTGTCTTCATCATGTGTCTCCTGTGCCCATTGTTGCTAGTGCCTCTGGGTTGTCCATTCTTGATTGCCCCTCTGGTTTTCTCTAACGTTTAGTTATTGCATCTGTAGAGTGGATATATAAAAAAGGCAAGGAGGGTCTAAAAAGTCGGAGCCACATGAATCTGACAGAATAACTTTTAACTACAACTGAACTTATTCCCAAGGAAAGTATAGTACACATGTGATTTTTCAGTGCCTACCACCACTAGAGTACGAATCCCATTCATGGGGAGGTGTACTCGATACAACATTATGTGACAAAAGTTTGTCAGTCACTTGTGACCGTTCGGTGGTTTTCTCTGGGCACTCCGGTTTCCTCCTCCAATAAAACTGACCGCCACGATAACTGAAATATTGTTGAAAGTGGCGTTGAACACCATAACCCCTCTCTTCTCACCGGAAAAATATCTCCACAGACTTAATTCCCTATAATTATTGATGAAACCAGAGATGCTTTTTATTGAAGTTCTGTTTGATTGCTCTGACCTTTTTATCCATTAATAGTAAAAATGATATATGACAATAATTAATTACAACTGTGAGCTATCATGTCTGATGTCTTTGATATCAAAACATAGTTATTTCTGGTTTTATGTCATTTTTGAAGACATTTATTTGAAAATAACAAGATATATGAAAACACTTAGACTTGTAAAGACTATCTTTTTCATTGGTTGGTTAATCTTAATTCATCTGTCAGTAAGTAAGGCTTTTGTGAATATCATGTTTATTTCATCAAATTGAAATTTGTATTTGATTAAAATCTGCAGTCTATTGTAGGAAATTCAATTTAGATGGTAATTAGTGGCGAGTAACTGGTTCAAGCTGTGAGATGATTCAGCCTACACAAGGAACCAGGATACTGTTTGATAAATACGATGGACATTAATTTGTCCCCGGGGATGGGTTGTAAATAAGAATTGTGTAATCAACTTGTATCTATTGGGACATTCTAGTCCCGAAATGGACTGATAAAATACACGAAAATAGCCATAAAAAGCTGTGATTTCAACTGGTTTATCTCAAAATGTAGTAATGCGATGTTTATCGGTAGATGTACCATGTTTAAACGATGATTAGATTTTTACATGGACAATAGACAATTGAATATAGCTAGTAGCTTAGGAAGTTTCCAATTTTACTTCTCATGACAAACCTGTTATCTCAATGAACAAGTTGGACAAACACAAACATTACAATACAATTTGACATGATGATCAGTTTGCACTTTCATATAGAGTGATTCTAGATGAACAGTTGACTTTGTGTGCTGAAACTTTGTGAAAGTATAGTAAGGCCTTGTTTGAAAGTCATCTCTATGGTATGGCACTATCTTATGGAAGACTCCATTAGCAAGCAAACATACAAAAAAAATGAAGGTCCCCTCTAGTAAAAATATGCCACCATACACACCGAGAAATTTATCATCTCAAAAAATACCTCTTCCTTCTGTAGAAAGTTATAGTGCCATTGTGTCTGTATATGGTACTTGAATGAAAGACCATTTAGGATCTGCTGGCCAATAATTCAAGACAGTGTCTCCATTGAATAGATATTTGATGTCTAAGTTGTAATCTTAATGGACTTTGAAAATCATGCATGTTTTTGAAAAAAGGGCCCAGGGGATGGGGAATTCAAAGGTGTGTGGGGTATTTCCCTTTGGTATTTCTCCAATATTTATTACAAGTTAATATCAAATTAATTTCCTTAAAAACTCTAACACATTGCATTGGGTAGAATTGATATCCATCTTGGTCCACAAAATTCTGTTCATGTAACAAATAAAATGCCATCTTTATCATAAAATCAACCAATATTTTGTTGGTTACATTTAAATGATAATGGTTTCTAAATTATTTTCAACAACTATACAAATGTAGTTATAATTTATTATTAGAATGGTTTCTAAATTATTTTCAACTATAATTAAAATTCATTTTTAGAAAGTAAAATTAAATTTGTTAAGAAATGTAATTATTTTGGCTGATTCTAATAACAGCTATATGTAACAACCAATCCATTTAAAAGAAAATATTAAGCATTTTAATTTGAAAAATATTTCTGTAAAAAGTCATTCAATTGTGTACATGATTGTTTGATTATTTTTATTGTATAGAGGGTTAAGACGGAATAACTTGTTGTCTAAAGGTACAAAGTAAAAGTTAATAAGGTTTAAAATTTCCGTCCAATTTACCTGACCAGGTAAAATACCATCTGTATCATACATACTTTGTTTTATAACAGGAGATAATGAGATATTTAGTACCGATATAATGGATTTTCGAACATAAATTTTTCATTTTTCGAAGAAGAATTAGCATATTACTGTTTGATCTGTATAATTTTAGTGTTGAATGTGTGAAGACCTCCTTTGTATCAGAAACACAAATGTGAAAGAGGTAAAGACTTGAGGATATATTGTGACTAATTAGGAAAGGAATGACAATGTATATAATTAGACTATAATTGAGGTAAGTCTTTTTTATAAGCTATTAATAGTTCTAAATTACAGTTATTATTATTTTACTTTATAAGACACTGACCATCAAAGATGTACTAGCTTTTACTTCAGTTTTTTAACTTGATTTTTGCTGTAAAGGTAAGCATTGACCATCAAAGATATGTACCCTAGCTTTTACCTCACAGTTTTTTCGCTTTTTTTTTGTCATAATGATTAGCATTGATCATCAAAGATATGTACCCGAGTTTTTTTTTCAAGCGTTTTTTTCCATAAGGGTAAGCCTTGACCATCAAAGATATGTACCCTAGCTTATTTCCTTTGCAGTTTTCTAACTTTGTTTGCTGTCCCTAAGGGAAGTCCTTCACTTGGAAATTCTGATGTAATAGTTGAACACTATATTTGTACTTAACTCAAGCTTGACTCGGAAACCAAATCTAACAGAGGAAATCCACTGGTACTATCTGAACCCCTTTTCATAATATCAATTCAAAGAGAAAAAAAACAATTACAGTAGATGAAAAATAAAAATTATGTATACCTTCCAAATATGTGAATTTTTTTAATTGAGTCTCTATTATCCCATTTTCCACTCATTTTCTTTATTAACTCATAAAGATGGAAATTGGATGAAACTGAAATAGAATTTTACATTTTGGAATTTGACACTTTTTGGTTGCTTTCGGTTGATTTTATCTTTCAAAAGGGAAAATAGAGGAAATCCATCAACACTGCTGAAAAATCTCAGTACAATCAAGAAAAAAAAAATCAGATAAAAATTGGATGTGAAATAAAAATTCTGTATACCTTCCAAATATGTAAATTTTGGAATTTGGCCTTTTTTGGCTCCTTTTTCAAAATAAAATAGGTAATTTTCATTGTTGACTCCCAAATAACTCGTTTATTTTGCACAAAAATGCATGACAATTGGATAATACATGTACATGTATATACAAATGTTAAAATTTTGGAAATTGGCACATTTTGACCACTTTTAGTTGTATCTCAGAAACACATAGATGATATATGTCGATATACTACTAGCAGCTCTCTACACAATTAATTCAAAGAAAAAACCAACATCAAAATAAGATGAAAAATAAAAATTCTATATACTTTCTATATTTAAATACATTGTGTGTGTGTATGTTGAATTTCAGAATTTGGGCCCTCTTTGAAATGAAATAGCTAAAAAAAAAATGAATGGCCCATCAATTTCTCCTACAGATGAGTATTTTGCCCAAAAAAAAGACACATTAAGATTGCATGAAAATTAAAAAGAAGTTCATTTCTCTGTCAGTTGACCCACAGATGATGAATGGAGAGTATCAAATCGTGATTAGCCGTGGGCTACCGATGATGACCCATATATTAATTTGCAGATATACCAAAAGTTTATGTAGGCTGAAAAAAGATTTTCATAATTCCATAATTCATAATCTCTTGACATGTTTATGAAAATTGTTAAGTGCGATAAATGATAAATATTTATATTTCGTATTAATAAAATATTTTCAATTTACCAAATATTTCTATTAATTGTACATGTATTTCATATATATTTTGTTTACAAGTAGATTTTTCTACCTGATTAGATTGTGTTTTTATATGATTTAATGGATCATTAAATATTTATTATTTAGTATGTATATAAAATAACTTAAAACTTGAATATGATACATTAAAAATATTTTATAGCAAATGAAAATGATGTGTCAAGAATAAAATCCTTTGTTAAAATTTTTTAAAAAAGATTACAAGTTAATATTAAAATATTTTATTGATATTTTAAAACTGAAGTAGATGAAAATTTTCCCTGTTGAGTAACTTTCCCTAGGGGTAGTTTTCTCTATGAGTAATTTTTTTTAGTAAATTTCCCTATGAGTAATTTTCCCAATGAGTAATTCTCCATATAGTTAATTTTCCATGATATTTTGCTGAGTTATAGCCCTTGAACTTGTATTTTTTTTTCAAACTTTTAGTTGTCCTGACTTTTTTTTGACATCCTATGAGATATTTTTTTTCAAACTTTTAGTTGTCCTGACTTTTTTTTGACATCCTATGAGATATTGATTTGATATTTGGTATATAGCTATATCTTGTTCTCTATTTTAAGTTGTCCAGACTTTTTTTTACATCCTTTGAGATATTGACTTAGTCTAAAATCTAGTCACTGCAAGGTGATACTTCTAATATTTTGGGTCCTCTGATTTTTGCAACTGGTAGGGGACAATGTATTGCTATGTGCAATACTCTCAGAATTCTTGTTTTTGATAATTTTTCTTTTTTCTGGACCTTATTTCATCATATTTTTACATGGTCATCTATTAATAATATAAAAGTAAGGAAATTTGATAGGATAGATTGCTCAAATACTAATAATTTTTGTGATGACTTGTCTCAATAAAAATGCCCAACAGTGGGACAAACACTTGATCATTGATTCATAGCCATTTGTGCAAATATTTAAATAACAAATGTAAAAATGAATGCAATTACAATTTTGTTTCTCAAATTTAATTGAGAATTCAGGTATATAATACTGTGAAATCTGCCTAATCTGAACCCTGAATAAAATGGAATCCTGATGGTATAAAGTGAACTTTAAATAATGTCTCCATGTAGGAAATCCTTGTTCATATAACCTGTATAAACCAAACATATATCTATTCTGAACACAAAACTTGGTGACTTTAGGTTTTACTGTACATTTAAGTATTAAATAGATTATTTTGTTCTTTTATGTGAGGGTAAAATAGAGCAAACATATTAGAATGAACTCATTCCTAGAGATCAGGGAAAATGTAATAACTGTAGTTCCCCTTTTATAAGGCCAGTCCCCCAAAGGCCACCCTTCTTATCAGGCCACTCCCACCAAGGGCCACCCCTCTATCAGGCCATTCCCACCAAAGGCCACCCTTCTTATCAGGCCAGATGTTTGATCCTTAGAGATTGAATTGCCCCCTCAGTAGAGGCCACCAGTAAGATTTTACTAGATTATCCCCCTCAATAGAGACCACCAGTAAGATTTTACTAGATTGTCCCCCTCAATAGAGGCCACCAGTAAGATTTTACTAGATTGTCCCCTCAATAGAGGCCACCAGTAAGATTTTACTAGATTGTCCCCCTCAATAGAGGCCACCAGTAAGATTGTACTAGATTGTCCCCCTCAATAGAGACCACCAGTAAGATTTTACTAGATTATCCCCCTCAATAGAGACCACCAGTAAGATTTTACTAGATTATCCCCCTCAATAGAGGCCACCAGTAAGATTTTACTAGATTGTCCCCCTCAGTAGAGGCCACCAGTAAGATTTTACTAGATTGTCCCCCTCAATAGAGGCCACCAGTAAGATTTTACTAGATTGTCCCCTTCAACAGAGGCCACCAGTAAGATTTTACTAGATTGTCCCCCTCAACAGAGGCCACCAGTAAGATTTTACTAGATTATCCCCCTCAATAGAGGCCACCAGTAAGATTTTACTAGATTTTCCCCCTCAATAGAGGCCACCAGTAAGATTTTACTAGATTGTCTCCCTCAATAGAGGCCACCAGTAAGATTTTACTAGATTGTCCCCTCAATAGAGGCCACCAGTAAGATTTTACTAGATTGTCCCCTCAATAGAGGCCTCCAGTAAGATTTTACTAGATTGTCCCCCTCAAGAGAGACCACCTCTTATACAAATGTAAGGCCACCTTTTCATTACAGAAAGGATAGTCTTATATCAAAGGACTACCTTATGTATATCATGTAATCATAAAATGAAAAGTGTGGAAAGGGCCTAAAAGTGTTTTGGGGCAGTCGTGATTGTGATCATATGGTAGCTACCGGTAGCATGATCGTATGGTAGTTAGGCTTACAACTACCTGTGCAACCAGTACCTATCACCATTAAAGTTGTAATTTCGAATCCCGTTCATGACAAGGTGTACTTTATACAACACTATGTGATGAAGCTTTTCAGTGACTTGCGGCAGATCTGTGGTTTTCTCCTGGTATTCTAATTTCCTCCACTAACAAAACTGACCACCATTATATAACTGAAATAATGTTGAAAGTGGTGTTAAACACCATAATGCTAACCCTTAAAAGTTTGTTAAATATCTTAGATTTATAGGATCAGATGACGTATTTTCGATATATGACACCATATAAAAAAAGCTTCATCACCATAAAATTATATAATCAATTGTCCCTCAATTACATGTTACTTAGCAATGAATGATAAGATCAACTGTTTGTTACTGTTATTGTATGTTAGAAAAAAGGTAAAAATATTGACCAAAAATTGAAAAATGCACAGCTTGCACTAACAATTAATTTGTTTGGCTTTGTATATGGTGTGACAATTCACAGTTTGGGAAATTTGGCTATCAATCGCAATATTTAAATGAAATATAATAGCATAGTTAGATGAAAAACAAACATCTGTTTTAAAGAGCTTGATTTTTCTAAATCAAATTATTGAGTCAGTCTACCAGTTATATACAGTACAAAGCTATAATGATATAGGGGCCGTCATGGTCGTGATCGTATGGTAGTTGGATTTACAACTACCTATGCAATCAGTGCCTATCACCACTAAAGTTATGAGTTTGAACCCCATTCATGGTGAGGTGTACATGTACTCGATTCAACATTATGTGATAAAGTTTGTCAGTGATAGGTGGGTGGTTTTCTCCAGGTACTCCAGTTTCCTCCACCATAAAAAAAATGACCACCACGATACAACTGAAATATTGTTGAAAGTGGCATTAAATACCATAGCCCTAATCCCTAAGCTCTCTAACGAGTTCTATCTTTCTAAATCAAGTTACCTGGACAGTCTTCCAGTTATTTTCAGTACAAAACTATAATGATATAAAATTAATTATGATATAATCTAGTTTAAAGAAAATGAAACAACTTTGTAAATAATAGATTATTAGACCTGATAGATTAGAATGATGCCAGGTCGCTATATCATAATATCACACTGTAATTTTCTACTGAATCTAATGTTTAAGAATGATCTTTTTATATCTCGGAGGATCTGATGGAATTTTTCTCCCTACAACAAATTGGCTTTAAGGCATGGATTTTTATTGTATTTCATGGCAAGAAAATATTTGTAGGAATCCCCAGATTGTGTATTAGGAATTGATGGATCTCTTAAATCACAGAAAAGTCGGACGTCTGCTAGCGTCTTTTATAATATTGACATTCTTGAAGCTATAAGGAAAAGAGTGGAGATGTTTTAAGTATCGTTGATATTGACAAATAACAATGGCCCTTTAACTTCTGCTTTCTTTGTAATATTTACAGAACAAATACAGCAGTATTAACTTTGTTATTAGTTGAAATTTGATTGTATTCAGTTTTGTCAATAATAATTTGTAATGAAACACAGGCTTAAATTGAATGCAGAAGAATTGGCAATTTAAACGTTAGTTTGTCTTTAATTTCAGCGTGTTGTCTTAAGGATGTTATTTTGGTGGTCGTAATTTAATAACACATAAACACATTCTGTTTAATTTTAGAATTAATAATACATGGAGAGATTGACGGGTCTTGTCAAGTGCACGTTCAAGAGATGCTTACTCTAAATAAGGAGAAAAAATGCATCTTCTACTAAATTTTTGAATTCTTCAACAAAATCAAGACATTTTTTCCCCTGACGGTTAATTATACTGGACGTCATGATAAAATAAATATTGCAATTTTTTATATCTTGCACCTCATCTTACAACAGAGTAGCCTCATTAAAAATGGAATATCAAATTTATTATTACAATGCAACAAATATTGACAGAAAGTCCCTCAAACTTATATAGAACTCATCATTGTATCATTTAATTGGTTAAATTTAACATTCACCTTGTGAGGCATGTTGAAGATGAAAAGAAAAAAGACTTTAATGATCAACAATCTGACCTGATTAAAGTACAGCAAAACAAACCTTTTATATTATATACACCAAATGACATCTGAACGATAAAGATGCCCTGATGTAGTGCTTATTTAAAGAAGTAAAAAGTACTTCTCAAGTGCAGGCTAAGGAATGGGGGAGGATCACTTGATCCTGTGGCACTTTTTTGTTCACCCACCTTTGCCTCGTGATGAAACTTTAATGTATAATGGTTAAAATTAGATATATTAAATGGCCACAATAGGTGGCCCAGAAAATTTCAGTTGGTGTCTAGTTGTTTTAATCCTACGAGCCAAACAGAGCAAGCTGCTTAGGTGTATATATTATATTTTGGTAGGAGGTATGTCATTGTTTCAATTGGTGTTGTTGAGATGTGTTGCTAAATATTGAGGGAGCATAAAAAGTACTTCTCAAGTGCAGGCTAAGGAACATTTCCAACTCATTTTAAGGTACGAGTTATTCTGACTGTTGAAGACCCTACTGTGACTGTCAAATGTAGAACAGCAATAAAAGTACTGTTCGTTTATATTAATTTGTGTCAAAGTACACAATTGGATAGTTTCTCATGTTCATTTACATACTTTCTTGTTAACTGACTCTCCTAACTAATCTTAAATAACAAAGCTTGATCAGCAGTCCCACCAAGTATAACAAAAACAAGTCACACTTGTAACTCATTTTAAATTCCAAAGCACAGATAAAAGTCCATGACAAAAGCTGATTGAAATCTATGATAAGTTTTGGAACAGACACAAAAAAGAGACGATGTTGATAATTGCTTCAACGCCAAGTCTGAAATAAATAAACAATATAAAAACCTGCATAGAAATGTACCAACAAAGAAGACCATAATCTATTAGAAAAAATTATGAGCATAAACTTTGACATTACAATGGCAGGGTAAGAAACTTTGACACTACAATGGCAGGGTAATATACAATGTACCATTCTTTAACTAACTTAAACCTAATATATTTGTATGCCTGTCCCAGCACTATATGTCGTGATCTATTTTTGGGTTCTAATGGTTTGAGGTAAGAGGTGATTGTCTCTTTAGTTGATATTGGTGGAATTGTTGACCATTTAACCTGCATGTTATCTTTTTTGAATTTTAGATATATTAGTTTTGCCCTATTTTCAATTTTTCTTTTAAATTCAGATATGATATCTTCTGATTTTTTATCTTTCATTTCAGTGGTCGGTATATTTGATAATTATGATTTGTTGCCAAACATTGTAACTAGTACTACTATCAATGACATTAATCCAGAGTTTTGTGTGTTTGGCAGATAAATCGTCGGTCATATCACCTTTTATGGGAAGGTTATTGAAATTGGCTACTTTATACATATAAGTTATTGAACTAGACCTTAGAGACCAGTTTATTTATGATATATAACAGGTTATTCAAATATTATAAATATTTTCTGCCAAAATATTTTTTTGAAAAAGTTACTGTAAATAAAAAAAAAGTTTGAAGATTCCAAATGAGTAATCAGAAGCCATAAATCAAAGAAGCACAGACAATACAATGGCCAAACGAAAAGGGACAAACAATGATCTACAAAACCCTATATAGAAAACTAAATATCAATCAAAACGATCCGCACTAAGAACATTCAATTCTAAATTCAACATTCAAAGTTGTAAATTCCAATGCATTGAAAATCATAGAGGAATAGTTTCAATTTATGATGCAATATTCCTTAAAAAAAACACACAAAAACAGTACCCCCAGTCATCTCCCCTGTCAGTACTCTTTTATCAGCAGTATATATAGAATAGGACATATTTCTCTGCAGTTTGTTTTGTGCATATTTATAATAACATTTTAGTACTTAAATGAATGTAATTTCATAAATTATCAGAAACATACATTTAATCTTATATTCATATACTATCGTATGGTAGTTGGATTTACAACTACCTATGCAATCAATGTCTATCACCACTAACGTTGTGAGTTTGAACCCCGCTCAGGCGAGGTGTACTCGATACAACATTACGTGATAAAGTTTGTCAGTGACTTACGACAGATCGGTGGTTTTCTCCGGGTACCCCCATCAATAAAACTGACCACCACGATATAACTGAAATATTGTTGAAAGTGGCATGAAACACCATAAACCAAACCAATCTTATGTCACAGTGTTATGTTCGATTTTTTGAGATTGTATTTTTTATATTTCATAATTTTTGTTAAGATTTTTTAGAAATATTTAGAAAAATTATTTGAAAGACATTTATAAATTTGCATTAATTTGTTAAAGTTTTTGACACAATTAGGAGCACATCTCATATCGCCATTTTCTAATCAATTTAACTTTTTTATAATTACTTACTATTATTCAAGTTGCATTGAAATTATGTAAATCTGACTGATGTTCATGAGTTGGTTAAAACTTGCTTGCGTTTTAGCTATATCTACTATGGTAATTTATGTCTAGCGATAGACTGACCCTTTGTCCCAACATTTTGTGGACACAGCTAGTTCCCCTCTTTGCAACGTGACTTCGGTGACACTATAATGAAAACATTGTTTCTAGAAGTATTACGTGATCCTTGTTTCTATCTTGTGTAATATTAAACATCTATAAGTTTAAATCTAACACTACCAGACTTACTTTATCTTCTGGTTAAGTCTTTGAGACACATTCTCTTTGCTACAAATACATTGTATATAGATAATCTGATAATTAATTGTTCCAGGAAGTCTTTCTTGTAACTTAATTTGTCAGTAGTGTTGTATGGCCAAATCTAATTCATGGGCCGTCATGGTCGTGATAGTATGGTTGTTGGATTTATAACTACCTGGGAAATCAGTGCCCATCACCACTAAAGTTGTGAGTTTGAATCCCACTCAGGCGAGGTGTACTCGATACAACATTATATGATATAAAGTTTGTCAGTGACTTGCGGCAGGTCAGTGGTTTTCTCCGGGTACTCCGGTTTCCTCCACCAATAGAACTGACTGCCAGGATATAACTGAAATATTATTGAAAGTGGCGTTAAAAACCATTACCCAAATGTAATTCCTAATTTTTGGTGGGAGAGTCGATCAGAGTAATTCTGTGCACCTCAGAATTATAAACAAAATAACAACTGGTTGCCTCTCAAACACAAAACCATCTTTAACAGTGGGTCAAAGGCATATATGATTTGTAGATGAAAAAGATGGGTATTGTACCTTCTTGCATGGTGATATACCAGTACCCAGAGTGTTCAATTTAATTTATACAGTCAAACCTATATTAAGAGGTCACCTTTGGGACCAAGAAAAAGTGACCTTATAAGACAATTGATCTCTTAAAAGAAATTCCATTCATATAAAATTTTCTATGACAAAACAAGAAAAAGGAGACCTTTTAATACAGGTGACTGCTTAATAGAGGTGACTGCATGGGCAGGTGTGACTGTACATTTAATGTATCTTTATAAAATCTGTTGAACAAACTATAACACTAAGTCTTAGCTGTTTTAGAGTGTTTGTACCTTTATATAACAGTCTGTAGAACGGAGACATTGAAGTACAAATGTACATATCTGCTTAAATTGACAACTAACAAATTTTTTGCTATTCAACAATCATACAATCATACTACCATTAAAGTATGTTTATTATCATTGTTTGTTGTTTGTTTGCCAATATTTAATGCTTTGACACCTGATTGGTGTATGAATTTACTGCAAATAATGAAATAATGCTAAGAAAAAGGTCACCTTGTTTACATTATTATATATTTGGTCTTTATGATATAATATTAATAATATATATACAAACAAATGTATGTATATCTATTATCAAATGAAATCTGTTTTAACTTTTTAAACTTTATATTTTGCACTTTTGACAGATTCTATTTTTGTGATGTTTGAAGAACTCTGTTTTTTTCGGTGATATTGTTAGATGTTAGTGTATTACCTCAAAGGAAAACAAAATTAAAAAGATACAACAACCATCTAATTTTAATTAGATTGAAAATTCACTGCTTGCATAATTATTGTATACCTAAACTTAATGGCAAATTATTTTGTTTAAAGGTAAAAAGAATTTTTCTAGAAATCTTTTAATAATATCAAATAAACTGATCAAGCCTGAGTTTTCCCTTTATCAAATCTTTTGACTCGCATCATAGGAGTAATTTGTGACAGAATCATTAGCCTTTTCACTGTTAATTTAAGAATGATTACTGATCTGTTCCAGTCTCGGGCTGAGTCTTACATTATTCATCATTAAGTAACCCTTTTAGTAATCATTGCTCTTTCATCAAGACAAATTCAAATCTTGTTTTCCAATTTACTCTGTAAAAACATTTGTGAATTACCTTTCACATGGCTATAATTGATCTTCTGATGAAATCTGATCATGTGACCTAGCTCCCATTTAGCATTTGACCTTTCATTTAATCTTCACTTCTTTCAAAAGACACGTCTTTGACGGTGTATTTAGTCAATTGAGTAGACAAGATTTTTACAACATTCTGACGCAGCTTATTGGAAATAAAAAAATAATAATTGAATTATCATCGATTAATAAAACTTCTTTGATTAATATTTTATTAGAGAATATGTGATCTATTGGTGTAGAGAGTCATAAAAAGTCTAATATGGGGGTGATTTAGAACTGTAAAAGGTATAAAAGATTTCATTGTTAGAAGATTTCTTAAGTCTGTACAATACAACATATTATCAAATATTTCTTTTGGCTTCAAAGCCAATTTTACCAAAATATTTTGAGTATGCAAACAGACTTTGGGAGAAACAATTTGTGGAAAATTTTAATTAGTTATATATGGGAGCATTAAGAAAAATCTTGAATTCTGCTTGGATGAAAAACAAATATACAAATGTATATATATAGCAGTCCCCCTCTAAATAAGGCCACCCCTTCTGCAATGAAAAATTGGTCTTATAAAAGGGGCAATCCTCTCTTGATGTGGACCATTTAGTAGTAATTTCCTATCTCAGTGCATCTGAAGCCTGTCCTGATAAGAGAGGTGAAATTTTGTGAGAGTGTCCTTTTGTGGGGAGGGGCCTTATAAAAGAGGACTACTATATCTTAAAAATAAATGACTGGTTCCTAAATTCTCAGTCAAGTTCACTCCAGGACGAAGCCATCTACTGAAATAATTGAAATAAATCTATAATAACAAGGTAAGGAAAAAACATTGTAAATTGATATATTTAGCCTTGTTTTATTTTTCAGATATTACATTTTCAAGAAGAATTCCCTGTGAAAGATCAAAAAGACGTATTTAATTACATTGAAACAAGGTAAAATAAACAATCATTATAGTCAACATTATACCTTATTAATGGGCAATACACAGATATAAAGATATGTTAAGTGTATTCTGGTATTTGTGTTGGTATCCTGTTATTGTCTATTTAGATCTACATAGTTGTGTTTCTGATGTATATCTTAGACACATCCTAGTGATAAGCCACATCCCATGCTCAATGAGTTACCGGTAATTCATGATAAACAATATATGGCTTCAGGTTGAAAATTTGACAAAAATAAACCACCATTTTTAATATCTACGTCTTTAAATGAATATGATATACCTCTGGCATATCTTGAATAAAACAAGCCAACAAGAGCTGACTTCCCTTGCACCAGTTTTGCTGAAAATGATTATTGTCCTGCAAAAGTCATCACTAAGTGGAGTTTGTGTGCAGTGCTACAGGAAGGAATTTCAATGGGAATTACATTTTTTGTGCTTGGTCCCTTTTTCTCCTATAAAAATCTGCCTTAAAAAATTTGGTGATGACCCCATTTTGACCTCCTTATATCTTAAAATGGTAAGAACAATACCTAATCTTCTGGTATATTACATAAAGAGAATATAAGAGGTACACAAAGAAAGAAATATCAAAATTGATTGAAAAATTAATTTTCCCCATATACAATACCCCCCTTTATGGAATATTGGGGCCTCTTGTTTGGTAATGGGTAGTTGCAGAATCCCACAAAGGATCATTGTGTTAACATTTCAAAAACAGATCAGTCATTTGAACAAATGTTTCAGCTCGGAAACCATTAGCAATTAGTATTTTACTTAAAGATATATAGTTGTCAGGCAGAACAGACAAAAATAAATTTGATTGGATAATTGGTTAATTATTCACACTAAATGATTTAGATTTAAGTCCTTCATTTTCAAATACTGTATAAAAAAACCCAAAAAAAAACCTGAAAAAAAAAAATCGACAAATTTCATCGGATAATCCTACATAGCTTATTATGTCACTTTTCTAGAATACAAATTATGTGTTGGATGAGAATTTGAAAGCTCTGAACGTGATTTATATCGCGGTGGCTAATCAGTCTTGTGCACAGGATTTAGTTGTGTCATTGACAGCTATGCTGCAATATTTTGACTGATTAAACACAAAAGCTTTTAATGGACTTTCCTCTATTAGAAAAAAAATGATACCCCCACTCGTAGAGAGGGGGCTATATGCAATCACCTTGTCCGTCCATCCGTTTGTCCGTCCGTTCACACTTTCATAACAGATATCTCAGCTTTCACTGGAAGAAATGATGTTATATTTGGTATATGGCTCTGGCATGGTGACTTGTACCATGTCTCCCCTTTTCAGGTTTAATGCACATCTACTTCCTGTTTACAGGGCGACTTAGAATTTTTCATGTTTGCCGTAATGAAAACTTTCGTAACAGTTATCTCAGCTTCTACTGGAAGAAATGATTTTATATTTGATATATGGCTTTGGCATGGTGACTTGCACCGTGTCTCCCCTTTCCAGGTTTACCGCACATCTACTTCCTGTTTACCATGCGACTTACAAATGAACGAGTGGGGGTATTTTTAGCACGACATAGCATGCAACATCTTGTTTTGGTTAAATTTTATTTTCAATATTTTGTAGTTGTTTTTATTTTGACAGACCATAAATAATTTTAATTGAAACTTTGTTTTTTTTTTAATTTAAGTTGCATTGTTAAGAAATAAATGAAACACAAAATATACCACACTGTTCCAATATCCAATAAAAATACCACACTGTTCCAAAATCCAATAAAAATACCACACTGTTCCAAAATCCAATAAAAATACCACACTGTTCCAAAATCCAATAAAAAATACCACATTGTTCCAAAATCCAATCAAAAATACCACACTGTTCCAAAATCCAATCAAAAATACCACACTGTTCCAAAATCCCATAAAAATACCACACTGTTCCAAAATCCAATAAAAAATACCACACTGTTCCAAAATCCAATAAAAATACCACACTGTTCCAAAATCCAATAAAAATACCACATTGTTCCAAAATCCAATAAAAATACCACACTGTTCCAAAATCCAATAAAAATACCACACTGTTCCAAAATCCAATAAAAAATACCACATTGTTCCAAAATCCAATAAAATATACCACACTGTTCCAAAATCCAATAAAAAATACCACACTGTTCCAAAATCCAATAAAAAATCGTAGCAGGAGACACAATCGTACCTCTAACACACATAATATGTGACAGCTCACTTTCCTGGCTTGGTACAGTCACTTCAATAAAAATGGTCAGGGTTAAACTGGTTTTATTGGCCAAAAGAATTTTGAGAATTTATGCTTATTTTGTGCTGTTTGTGTATTAAATACAGAACACTTTCTGCATTAAACAAATTGACAATCTTTCTTTTTATGGCGTTAAAGTACTATTTTTTTAATCTAAAGAGCACTCGGATACTATTAATGATACATTTTGTTCTTGCAGACTTTTTAACGGTTAACCGATTATCACAGTTCTAAACGATCTTGAAAGAAACTAAAACCTATAATAAGAAACTTTAACTTAGTATTTACACTGAGAGCATAAATTCCGTCACACTGTAAAACAAACTCAGTTCCTAAAAGCTTGTTGAAATGACTATGCATGTTTACTGCTCCTTTAAACACGTCTTTCTAAAGACCTCTTTGAAAATCCAATAAAAATGCCCAAGAAAAAAAAAACTTTATCAATTAGACAAAGTGTCTGTTTATGTTCTTAGCTTACGATTAGACAAATGTAAAATATCGATTTTGTAAATTACATTCTTTTTTTCCTGTTCTTGTGTATTGAATTTTCTGACTTGTCAGTCAATGACATAAGTATTCCTTTTTGTAGAACTACTGAAAAGATTGTAATGTCAACCTTGGGCTAATCTAGTATTTAAGTCTGTTCTGTGATATAATACATTATACAAATGGTCTGCACAACTACATTTGTCTTATCAAAACCCTTAAAGAAAAACGGAATGTACTGATAAAACCTGATGAGATCAAACATCCCAATCTTTAACATGAATATCCTCCTTTTTTTTTCCTGAGGACCTTCCTGACTGTGATCCTAAGGCTCTTGGATTTACTTCTACCTTTGTATCAGTGTGCATCACCACATCAGTTGTGATTTTGTGTCTGTGCATATCACCATATCAGTTGTGATTTTGTGTCAGTGCCGATTTTGAGTCGGTGCATATCACCATTTCAGTTGTGATTTTGTGTTGGTGCATATCACCACTTTAGTTGTGATTTTGTGTCAGTGCATAGCACCACATTAGTTGTGACTTTTTGTTGGTGCATATCACCACATCAGTTGTGATTTTGTGTCAATGCATATCACCACATCAGTTGTGATTTTGTGTCAATGCATATCACCACATCAGTTGTGATTTTGTGTCAGTGCATAGCACCACATCAGTTGTGATTTTGTGTCAGTACATATCACCACATCAGTTGTGATTTTGTGTCAGTACATATCACCACATCAGTAGTGATTTTGTGTCAGTACATATCACCACATCAGTAGTGATTTTGTGTCAGTACATATCACCACATCATTAGTGATTTTGTGTCAGTACATATCACCACATCAGTAGTGATTTTGTGTCAGTACATATCACCACATCAGTAGTGATTTTGTGTCAGTACATATCACCACTTTCATTGTGATTTTGTGTCGGTGCATATCACCACATCAGTTGTGATATTGTGTCAGTGCATATCACCATGTCACCACATCAGTCATGAATTTGTGTCGGTGCATAAACACTAGTGGTCTCTTAATACAGGTAAATTTAATTTGGAATGTGATACCATGGTTATTGAAAAAGAAGATCTTTTAACACAAGGTTTTTCTTTATACAGGTGGTCTTCTAAGCAAGGTTTTACTTAATACAGGTGGTCTTCTAAGCAAGGTTTGACTTTATACAGGTGGTCTTCTAAGCAAGGTTTTACTTTATACAGGTGGTCTTCTAAGCAAGGTTTTACTTAATACAGGTGGTCTTCTAAGCAAAGTTTTACTTTATACAGGTGGTCTTCTAAGCAAGGTTTTACTTTATACAGGTGGTCTTCTAAGCAAGGTTTTGCTTTATACAGGTGGTCTTCTAAGCAAGGTTTGACTTTATACAGGTGGTCTTTTAAGCAAGGTTTTACTTAATACAGGTGGTCTTCTAAGCAAAGTTTTACTTTATACAGGTGGTCTCCTAAGCAAGGTTTGACTTTATACAGGTGGTCTTCTAAGCAAGGTTTGACTTTATACAGGTGGT
>MJUT01044164.1:1076134-1105732 GCA_002080005.1 Gigantidas platifrons | reverse complement strand
GGGGTATGTTTATTATTCACTCCCAATTACAAAACCATGATTTTCTACTTTTTCCCACAATCGCTATGTTTCAATATTAATTTTTGAAAGTGTGAAAAACTTGGTGAAACTTCATAACCATGTTTCTATTTTAAAGTGTAAAATTTGAACATAGTCTCTCATGTTCATTTACATCTATATATTGACCTTTCTTACTAATTTGAAAGTTAATTTATCAATATTGTGGATATTCTACAATGAAATTACTCTGGTATGTCCTAAATTAACTCCTGTTTTTGTCACAATCAGTATGTCCACTACAATAAAAACAGCTGTGGTCAAAATTACTCTCATTCTTTGTTGTGTCTAAATGACAACGTGAAATCTTATTAGAACTTGTAAATTGTAAGTGGGGATGTCATGGTCGTGATTGTATGGTAGTTGGATTTACAACTACCTGTGAAATCAGTGCCTATCACCACTAAAGGTGTGAGTTTCAAACCCCGTTCATGGTAAGGTGTACTCGATACTATATTATGTGATAAAGTTTGTCAGTGACTTGCGGCAGGTCGGTGGTTTTCTCTGGGTACTTCGGTTTCTACCATCAATAAAACTGGCCACCACGATATAACTGAAATATTGTTGAAAGTGGCATTAAATACCATAAACCATCATATTAGGACTTGTTAATTGTAAGATCAGATAGGCAAGTTCTCACTGTTAGAAGAAAAGGAAACCCCCTTTTGATTTCCCGAATACATCCATTTTCTAACTATTTGGACCAAGTTTTATTTCTATATACATTTGTATTTTGTTTAAAAAGTAAAATAATTTCCTGATCAGAGGCAAACGTTCATCTATTTTCTGAAGTTTGACTGAATAATTGTTTAACTGGGGGTGTGCACGAAACTCTACAGTCCGTAAGATAATGAGATGATTAACATAAGAATCCTGGACACAAATAGAATGAATTAAAGTCTGTTTGTTTTATTTAATATGTAAATGTTTCCCCCCAAAAATGTTTCTTTATGTTTATTCTGCTGTGAATATACATCTATGTGTACAAAAAGTTATAATTATTGTAAACCACAGGTTGTTTTAATTGGTTTGAGAACATTTTCTAAGCATGTAGACCTATTTATGATGTAACAATGGCAGGAAATATGGATGAATGGTTTTGTAGAGAAATCTACCCACGACATGGGAATAATTGTAACAGTAACAATCAATGGTAAAGGTGTGCTGCTATGTTTAATGCATGCTACATAGAATACCAGTAGTGCACAATGATTCTCTATGTATGCAATATGAATTGTTATGGTATTTTTGTTGTAATAGGGAATGATTGATATCTACCAGGTAAATCTCTGATATTATTGATTAGAAATGGTTGCTAGGTGTGGATCAGGTAAAAAGTAAGTCATTATCAGCTGCAGTGACAGGTACCGGTAGATGTTTTCTTATATACAATATTTGTTTATCATTCTTGTTACTTTCTTTTGCTGTGTAAGCATATATGAAATAAAGGTAATATATTTAGATGTAATATTAGGACTGTTGACTGGCTGCTTTTTAAGGTAAGGTTCTTGGTTAAATATGATATTAAGACTCTTGACTGGGTACATAAGATATAGATGTTATATTAGGACTATTGACTGGGTTCATTTATATTACAAGATTAATATTTTATATTATGACTGTTGACTGGCATCGTTTAAATTAAAAGTTAATATTCAGATGTAATATTAAGAATGTGGACTGGTATATAAGATTAATACTTAAATGTAATAATAAGACTGTTGACTGGCTACATTATAAGATAAGGTTAATGTATAGATGTAATATTAGGACTGTTGACTGCTACTTTTTAAGGTAAGGCTCATGTTTAGATATGATATTAGGACTGTTGACTGGCATACAAGGTTAATACTTAAATGTAGTAATAAGACTGTTGACTGGCTACTTTTTAAGGTAAGGTTCACATTTAGATGTAATAAGACTGTTGACTGGCTACATTTTAAGGTAAGGTTGAAGTTCATATGTAATTTTAGGACTTTTGGCTGTCTTGATTTAAATTAAAAGGTTAATATTTTATATTATGACTGTTGACTGACATCATTTAAATTAAAGATTAATATTGAGATGTAATATTGGGACTGTTGACTGCTACATGTAATGGTAAGGTTAAAGGGGCATTATCTGCCAAATCGTAAATTTTTGTTACCCATAAAAACTATCAGATATGATAGATGCCTTAATAAAACGTGTTTCTGTAACTTATAAATATTATGAAATGTACGCGCATCGGGGAAAAAAACATGCAACTGCTCGTGTTTTGAGATCGATCAAGAAATGGACACCATCTTATTAATTATCGACATTGTTTACGGAATTTGTTGAATCGTCATTAAATCAGTACAACAATGCACTTATTTCTTATTTTTTGTGAATCTGCTTTTAGTCGGTGTTAATTACGGACAAAGAACCATGCAAGTTGGCAGTTAATAAGTGACAAAATACAAATTATTCATTTTTACCTGTCACTAGTAAGGTCAATTGCATACGGAAAAAGCGAGGTCAAATTATTTGCTTGCAAGCAAATAAGTAATCGATAGTAATTTTCGTTCTCAAAAGGCAGAAAGTGGTTGATAAGCTGTTTAATGTGAAATATTTACCTTTATTTCATCATTTTAAAGCTATTTACCAATTTCCAAAGCATATAATTTTTTTGGTCAAAATCGTAGCTGATGCCCCTTTAATATATTAGATGTAATATTATGACTGTTGACTCACAGGTTAAATTTTAATATAAGGGTAATATTTAGATGCAATATTAGGACTGTTGACTGGCTAAATATTAAAGTATTACATTTAGTTTTAGATGAATTATCTGGAATGTTGACTGTCTACATTTTAATGTGATATTTTGTTTCTCATAATTTGTTCTTATTTAACACTATGTATAATTCTCATTATAATTTATTTTGGCGACTCAATGTTGATAACAATTAAATGTTACAATACCATATTATAATAGCAATCATATGCCCTCTTCATACATCCTGACGGGGAAGAATCAAAAGATGGTTTGGTTTTATGGTGTTTAAAGCCAATTTTAACAATATTTCAGTTATATTGTGGCGGTCAGTTTTATTAATGAAGAAACCGGAGTACCCGGAGAAAACCACTGACCTACCGCAAGTTACAGACAAACTTTATCACATGATGTTGTACACCTCGCCCTGAGCGGGATTCGAACTCACAACATCAGTGGTGATAGGCACCGATTACATATGTAGTTGTAAATCCAACTACCATATGGTCACGGCCAAGACTGCCACTAAAAATCAAAAGAAGTTGTCGTAATGTTATTGATTCAGTATGAGACATATTTTTGATATCTTTTCCTCAGATTGCATTATTTTTTCTCACACTATGTAGATTCTAAGCTTACTCAGTGAACTATTTACTTGGTCAACGAAGATGTGGCTTAATTTGTGTGAGCTAATATCTTACCAGTACCACATTCACAAGCATTTAGATTTTTTTTCAAAATAAATAGATTCGACCGAAAAATAAAACAGCATTATTTTGAGCACTGATGGAAGATTATTTTCAAATAAAATTAGTTCTTCCATTTACCACGGTAATTTTATTAGGGGGGAGTCATACAGTCACCAGTAAATCATAGTAAATTAATTTCCACTGAAATAGATACGAGACGAGACGAAATCTAAGTAATTTTCCTCATTTCTATGATTCTTTATTAAGAATTTATTTGCATGCAAAAAGGACAGAAATTAATGGCTATTTACAAAATATTATCCTTGGGGAGATCTATATCTGACGAGAACTCTCTAGTGGTCTGTATCATTTAGCTTTGTCAACAATCATTTAGATGTCCGTCTATTGTCTTTAGGGGTAGATCAAATGATCAAGAACATCTGCTGATACCGTGACCAATGAGCTGTAGCGTAACATCAATAATTATATGTTGTCATTTTCACTTGCAGTTCGTTGTCACGACTCTCCCTGTACATGATATCCTGGAAGTTTAAAACTGCAGAAAACTAAAGCTGGTAAGTTACTTAATGTAACGATGGGTATAGTAGCTCTTTAATTAATAAGTTATCTTAAAGATTGACATTTTTACTAAAATGTAAAATAAATTGAAAGTAATTACAAGTGAAAAAGCTGAATTTTACAGAACATTAAATTTGTTGCATTTAATTTGATGTTGTAACCAAAATTTTTTTTTATTAAAGTTTCAATCGACTTAACATTTCTGTGATAATTGTTGAGGAAGTAGATTTTGCTGCTGAGGCAAGTTTAAATTGCATTAAATTGATATGATTAGTAAGAAATCTGTCTCTATGTAATTTGTAAATCGTTCCTATTCCAGTCTGGGGAGAATTAATTGATATTGTAAATGTTAAAAAGATTATAAAGTACAAATATTTGTAAATAATAACAAGATAGGGTCATAGGTCACAACATTCTATAATTTACCAATTGATTCTTAAGAAAATGCTAGAAAGAATTAAGAACAAATTAGAATATGGTTAATTACAAATTATGAATTGGTTGTAAAGTAGAAAGGAATTGGTCTGTGTATTAGGTCTGTATTGTGAGGACAACAACAGGTCTGTATTGTGAAGACAGTAATGAGTCTGTATTGTGAGGACAGTCAGTAATGGTTTTGTATAATATAAGACTGTATTATGAGGACAGTAACAGGTCTCTATGCTAGGTCTATACAGTGAGGAATCTGTATACTAGGTCTGTATTGTGAGGACAGTAATGTGTCTGTATTGAGAGGACAGTCTGTAACAGTTTTGAATAATGTAAGTCAGTATTGTGAGGACACTGTTACACTTCATCATAGCCTGAAGCAAGAAAACCAATATTCTTTAGCCATTTAAAAAAAAAGAACAGTGAAAGATAAACAAATCAATTAATTGCTATCCTCCTTATAAGGAAATGACTTATTTCTTGCCATTTAGTAGTATTTTTTTGTTTTTCATATTTTACTGTTATTTTATTATCACATAAACTATTATTACTACAGTGAAGCAAAGTTTACATTTCGTTTATGATAACTCATTTTTTCCCAATAAAGTATTCTCCTCAGAGGTAAATATAAATGGTTGCTAACTTTCACTGTGCAGATTTATCAGTTTTCCTATCACGATACTTATATAAATATATATATATACTTATATAGGTAGTCGTGGACGACATAGGAATGTAATTTCAAGCGAGGTGTTTTGGTTCCGTACTGACATAATCTTTATCAAACGTTTGTTTGAATACAACGGATTTAATTCACATCAATATCGGACGTCGTTTACAAATAAACATTTCCAAATCAAACTTCAACAAATACCCAACTTTTGTACGATTAGTATTTATTTTGATATTTTTCAGAGATTTGGGTGTTCACGTAATTTGTGACGGTGTACAGTATCTAAGTTTTCATCAAGGACTTGTTTGAATGTGTTTTAAGAATTATCAGGAATACTTTAAATTCAACGTCATCTTTATTTGTTTCGTTACAAATTGTGCATTTATAATTTCTGTGCCTGCATTGCAGAGATTTTGATATCGGTTTTTTTCTCAGTTCAGGTAAGGATTACTTTAAATTCAACGTCAACTTTATTTGTTTCGTTACAAATTGTGCATTTATAATTTCTGTGCCTGCATTGCAGAGATTTTGATATTGGTTTTTTTCTCAGTTCAGGTAAGGATTGTTTCCCCTATTTTTTGTATTATTATTATTATAATAATGGAATGAATAGTTATTATATATTTTGACTTCAATGAAGAGAAAACGAAATGAACAAGATATATTTAGAAATTCTTACTGCATTTCAATTCTGTTTCAGAAATACTGTATAAGTACACCCTCATTATATTGCCAACTTTTTTAGACCAAGTTATATTTTTGCGATTTCGATATACACGGTCAGCAATATATCGAGGGAGAAATTAACATATAAACTGCATGATTTTTGGAAATTTGGACTTTGATGAAATTTTATGGCAATAAATGAGGGAGGGGGGAGCCAGATTAAAAGAGTGGTGGTTTACCGAGGGTACATTATGCTGTGACTCTAGATAATAGCGTTAAAGAGTTACTAAATGATTTTTGGAAATTTGGATTTTGATGAAATTTGATGGCAATAAATGAGGGGAGGGGGGGGGGTGGATTAAAGAGGGGCAGTATAACGAGGATACACTATACTATGACTCTCTAGATAATAGCGTTAAAGAGTTATAAAAATTCTTCTGATTATGGGCATATTTATCCATTAAATGTGTCATAATTTTTATCCAAGATTAAAATTCCTTATTTCAGCAGTGAAATCTAAATAGAATGTAAGATTGTTAGGAACAAACTAAGTTATACCTGACTTTATAAGAACTAGTTTACTGATAAAAGGTAATTAAGGTAGATTACTGTGTAAACAAGGACAAGATGCTGACTCCATCAAATGAGTGTGGAAAATATATAAAATTTAACTAGTCACAAAAATAACAAAATACAATCAAATCGGTATATAAAGGACACTCAAGGGAACATAAAAATGTGCCTTTTATGAACAGACTCCCTTTATAAAGAGGTTAAAAATACATGCACTATTCATTAAGGGGGGAAAATGAGACTGCCCTTTATAAGACAGTGATTTGTTACAAAAATGTATCCTTTAAAGGTTTATTGTCTACCACATTTGTATTTTTTCATACCCAAAATTATTGTTGTTTTCCGTACTGACCTTCATAAAATGAAGATTAAACACCGAATTATTGGCGAATACGCTACGAAACGTTAAGATTCAAACAACATTAAACGAGCGTGACAATCATGAAGTGTTTGAATCTTAACATATTTTCCTTACCTCAAAGCTAAACCACCGAGAATTCAAAGCATCCCTTTTTATAGGTGGCGCTGTTACTTTCACTTTGAATTTTTTGTCATCCTGGACAATAATTCCGATAACCATAGTTTTGGGTCTTTTTTGTCAAAAAAAGAACACCAATCGTATATTTTGCAGCATAACTGTTTAATGATAGCTTAAACAAATCATTTATGGACAGTTAAACATTTTCAAAAAAATCAGAGACAATATGCCTTTAATAAAGACAGGTTTGACTGTAATTAATCATTTTATTTAGATAAAATTTGCAACAAAAATCACAATTAACATTGCTAAGGCAAAAAAAAAAAAAACACAAAAAAAACCAAAACCCATGTTTCCATTAACCCTACTGACACTAATTTTTAGTGCCCATCCAAAAGTTTCTATTGTAATTTTTGGCCAAATATTGTTAAAGTCAGATCATTGTCTGTATAACATAGGTAAAAAATTAAGAAACATTTTTTGTTACCTACCTACCTACCTGTTTTTTTCTTTCTTTGGCCTTAAAACAGTCAGGGGATATTTGAGGACAAGTAATAAAAGGGTGTTTGATGTTTTTTCTTTCTTTGGCCTTAAAACAGTCAGGGGATATTTGAGGACAAGTAATAAAAGGGTGTTTGATGTTTTTTTTTTCTTTGGCCTTAAAACAGTCAGGGGATATTTGAGGACAAGTAATAAAGGGGTGTTTGATTAAGCCAGACATTGCAAAACCAGCCACTTACATAGATCACAAAGCCGGCCACTTACACATAGATGGTATAACAATGATGGATCAAAAATATTTATATTAATATATTAATCCTAAGAATATTTTTTCATTGTGTATAAAGTAAACATACATATTTTTTTTATATTTAACTTTGACAAAAGTTTGAAAGTACACTAGTCAAGGTCATTATAGAGGTCAAAATGTGATTGTATTCTTACAAGTGAATTTTATAATGACAATGTTCCCTCCCAAGCCCACAAATATGATCCAGTTACACAAAATAAATGTACACCCTAAATCAAATGTTAATTAAAGCTCAGAGATTTTGTATATTGTATATATTATTAAGGTTTAAGATGTTGAACAACATGTTGTTTAGCCTCAATATAAATATATAGTAAACATCCAGTGTATATCACATGACATTTTCTCTCTGTATACACTAATGATTCTTCAATATTTACATTGGAAAAAAAAATGTATAGCAATAGGAATTTAGCAATATTTTTAAGCACTGCAGGTAATACATTTACAATATGATAAATGGCCATGGCAAAACAACAATACCAACAAACACTTATAATTTGTGTCTATGTATAAAGTTGAATAGTATCTAATGTTCATTTACATCCATATCCTTTTAGGGCAGTCGTGGTCATGATTGTATTGTAGTTGGATATACAATTGTTGTGAGTTTGAATCCTCTTGGGCTAGGTGTACTTGATACAACATTATCTGATCAAATTTGTCAGTGACTTTCGACAGTTTTCTCCAGGTACTCTGGTTTCTTTCACCAATAAAACTGGATTTTTCTCTTCTCGACTTGCTAATAATGTGATGAACATTTAAAAAAAGAAATGATATTCATCCTCCATTTCCACAGAATTGCAACATGGGGCAGTTTTGAATTTGTCACGGTAAATTTGATTGACACCCTCTGTCTTGTTTTCTTCGGGTACTCCGGTTTCCTCACCAATAAAACGGACCACCACGATATAACTGAAATATTGTTGAGAGTAGCATTAAACACCATAACCCTAACTCCTTGATATACATAGATTAACAGAGGGATCTCGATCCGTCTGCCGGTTTATGTAGTTTACAGGAGTAGTTTAATATCAGATTTGCAAATATATTGCTACATCACTTATTATCACTTCAATGTAATTAAGATAACATTAAAATGTTTAAAGTTTAAATGGGAAAATCCCAATTAATTTATTTATCAAATATTTATGTTTTAAATGAGAAAATCAAAGTTAATTTATTTATCGAATCTTTCATTCTTTTTTTTTCAAGAAATGTTTTTTTCAGTACGAAAATGAATTTAACACATTTTAGATTTCACCTGCCTTAAATAGAAAACATAGGACTACTTAATTGTTCTATATGTAAATTTTTGGTAATAATCATTTTGTCGTAGGTGGAATTTGCCACTGCTCAAACTCTTACATAAACCAAGCTAAATATCATTTACGGTACTGTTTTTATCTCAAATTTTTACCAACATTTTGTAATGTTTAAAATTGATCATTTTGTGTTTTTTAATGGAAACACATGATCACGTTAGTATTTATACATGCAATGGGGAAAACAAATTTAAAATCTAGAAAAATTGAGCTGTCTGGCTGTAAATTTATCTAGTCAAAGTTGTCATTGTTGAATTATAGCAGGAAGCTAAAGCGCTATTATTTTATGAGACTATGACATGCCTCGTCGTTTTTTTCACAAGTAAATAAAATTGCTATTCCATGCCAACTTCCTGTGTGACACATTCTTCAAATCGAGTAATTACCGCTATGTATGAAAATCTGCGGTCTTAATGACACTATTTATAACTATGGTAATAATAGCTTAAAGAAAATGAGTGCATTAATTTGGAATATTGAATGGACATGCTGATGTAGAGAGGAGTGATTTATAAAACGTTGGCTTATTATACCCATAAATGGTTAAATGCTGTATTAACTGTATGAAGTCGTGGTTCGTCGAGCTGCTGCATGATCTTGCATGAAAACATGGCATTATCTGTCATGTGACTGATAGTAATAGACAAGACAAACGATTTATAGTGCTGAAATTGTCAATGACAGTGACATTGACCACTTTTATTAAATGGTACTTGAAGATCTTTATTCAGTTCAGCTATAATCTAGCCATTTATGTCACTAACAGTTATATATCAAAGCCCCATTTTCAATATGGTAATCACACAGATCAAGTCATATTAATCAATGGAATGGTCTTTTCCATATAGTCCCTTTGTAATGGTATGTTGAAATTTTGTAAAAAAAAATAATAATAATTAAATTGCATTAAAATGCTCTCTATAAGTGTGATTGCATTTTAAGACAGACCTAATGTCATTATTATTATTTTAAATATTGGGTTCCCAGTGTAATATTTAAGATATGTTTTTCAAGTAAACATCAGCAGCTGAGCCAACAAGCTTAATAAAATGACAATGAGAGACTAGATACAAAAATGTACATGACATATACATTGTATATGCTGGATTTTTTTTTACAATTAAAATTGCTCAATCAAATTTATTTTAGGGGGTCAATACTGAAAGAGAAATAATAAGCACTGTGATTAGCTAACATTGATAATGTCCCCGCTCTGGGGGTGTATATTGTTTTTGTCAAATCCGTCTGTCACAAAAGTCCTTCTACGTTTTATATGGGAATTCTTCAAAACACTACCTGTTTGCTAATTACAGAATAAACATTTATGTATGGTGTGAAAGTTTGGTTGGACCATTTGCTTTTGTGTCAAAAAATGATTTTTAATGTCAAATTGATTTGAATACAGACTTGAGGTTATGCTTAATTGTACCGGTAATTGACTTGGTGTGGCCTATTCCAACTTAAGGTTACAGAATTGGTGTAATCTATGCAGACATATCTTTCTACTAAACTGTTTATTTTGTTACACCACACCTAATGTTTTTATTTAAAAAGTCATTGACGTCAAGCATGAGTCAAAATTTCCACAAATTTATCAATTATTTGAATCATCTGCGTAGTATAAAAAATTAAGAAAGTAGTAATCCACACTGTAACCCTCCCGTATGTATTTTAATCCACCCATATTATCTGATCCAGCTTTAATCCATGCACATTTATTTTTATATATTTCAAAATCTAAAACTTACAAAAAAAAATTATGCTTAAGAATATATAGATAACATTCTATATAAGTAAACATTTATAGAAAATATTTTATCTACATGTATGTCCATTCGTGTTATAGCTTGATTCTCAATACTGTTTAAATATTCTGATAAAATTCCTCAAATGCTGTTAGTATTAGCAAGTTTAATTAAGAAAAATCCATTTTAAATATACTGATTTAGTAAGAGTATACCGTATGTTTGATTTGAAATTATTTTGTCTGCGATAAAATTTTAAAATCTTGAAATGCAATACGGTATTTTAAAAACCTCGTTATAATGCCCCTCGTTATAATGCCCCTCGTTTCTTTTGCCACCTCACTTACCGCCATAAATTTTGTGTGTCCCCTTTTCTAATTTCCCCATTGATTCTATAATGCATTTCCCTCGACCTATCGCCAAACCCCTTTATAATGGCAAAATCTGGCTGGACAAATGGTGGCGATATAACGAGGTTTTACTGTATTTAAAAAAAAAAAATGTGTCCAATAAATAATAAATAATTAACATTATGAATATTTTGATAACGGCTTTTTGGTTTATTTGAAAATATGACTGCAGTGATAATCTTTAAGTCTATGCATCACATGTTTCTGTTTTAATATCTTGAAATGCAATATTAAAAAAAAAATTCTCCAATATAGAATAGATAGTTAGCCTTATATTTATTTTGATAACGGCTTTTTGGATTGCTTGGAAAATATGACTGCAATGATAATCTTTAAGTCTATGCATCTTGAAATGCAATATTAAAAAAAAAAAATTCTCCAATATAGTTAGCCTTATAAATATTTTTATGACCCTTTTTGGTTTACTTGACAAAATAATTTAAAAATATGACTGGAACGATAATCTTGAATTCTATGCATCACATGTACCTGTTTAATATCTTGAAATGCAATATTTAAAAGAAATTGTCCAATATGGAATAGATAATTAGCCTTACAGATATTTTGATAATAGTTTTTTTGGTTTGCTGGAAAAAATAGGACTGCAGTGATAATCTTGAAGTCTATGCATCACATGTTTCTGATATCGTTTATTACGATTCTGTCTGTGACATAAAGCTTGACAATCAATGAATTGTCTTAATGCCCTTCAGGCTGTGTTTCTCCGTTGACAAGGTGTCAATACGAAATAACAACCTTACACCTTAACAAACGGATTACAGACTTAATTAACTGTAAGACACAAAATTAACTTTAATAGTAACCTGTCACAATCTTGGTCATTAATATTCATGCAAGGAATGTTTCATCAATTCCTTTTCTAGAATGGTTCGGTCAAGCTTATAAAGTTTGTGAGATATCTCTACAGAAATGGCCTACGGGTTAGAGACAATTAGAATCTGGTCGCTTTTGTAAAGGTTATAATCTATTAATGTTTATAGATATGAATAGGGTTAGAAGCAAGGTTTCCATAATTTCTTGTTTGAGAGGATTCTCTTGATTGTAGTTTGTATCTGATGGCCTTAATGAGTAGACTTTGTATGGCTTAGTTGAATAAAAATGTCTAAGTAATATTGTAAGTTGTTGATAATGAAGGTTAGTTTTTATGGCATCACTCTTTTGTCATATTATCAGGAATAAAAAAAAATCAGTTTAACTTAACTTATTTTAGCCATTTTCCTCTGAAAATTGTTTTTTGAAATTTGCTGGACATGGTCAGAACATGTAAAAATATCACTCTTTTGTCATGTTATAAGGGATGATTTTTTTCCTGGTTATTTTACTTATTTCAGCCATTTTCCTCTGAAAATTGTTTTTTGAAATTTGCTGGACATGGTCAGAACATGTAAACAGCATACTCTTTTGTCATATTATCAGGATGATTTTTTTCAGTTATTTAACTGATATCAGCTATTTTCCTTTGAAAATTGTTTCCCAAATGTTGCTGGACAAGGTCAGAACAGGTAAAAAAATGACCATTTCGAAAGAGGGGCATAGATGGCTTCAGCTATTTTTCATAGATTTTAATTATGCTATTTTCTAACCAGGATCATCCCTGTATTATACAGAATTATTAACCTTTGTATATGAGATAAACAAAAATAATGACTAAAATATTTAATACTAACTAAACAATTTTAACAAATTTGAGTTGTGACTGCATTCTACTTTTCCTATCATAGTGACTTCCATATAATCCCTTTATCACATAATGTTGTCTCGAGTACACTTTGCCTGAGCGGAATTCGAACTCACAACTTCACTGCTGATAGGCACTGATTGCATAGGTAGTTGTAAATCCAATTACCATACGACCATGACCACGACGGGCCCTTGTAACATTGGTAAAATATGGAGCAAAAACGTATAATATTAAATGAAAACTTGGAGCTGCATTAAATTTGACAACACGCTTTATGCATTAAGATGGTATAAAATAGTTGAAATAAAAGCTTCAATATTAACTGTTATTTGTAGAAAATGACAAAGTCTTTCATCTAGCTCCAAGATATTTTCTTCTTCAACAATCAAAAGAAGGAAAACTAATAAAACATTATTTACAGCTCATTATTGTAATTGAATCAAAAGATTTTATTGATTGAAGTAAGCGACCATCTTTGTTCATTTTGAAAAACTAAAATCTGAATCCTAATTTAGTATTACATGTAAAACATAAAAAAAAATGATTCCTTTAAGACAAAAAGAATATTTGTGGAGGAAACTGGAGGACCCGGAGAAAACCACCTACCTGTCACAAGTCACTGAAAAACTTTATCACATAATGTTTTATCAAGTACACCTCTCCATGAACTCACACCTTTAGTGGTGATAGGCACTGATTTCACAGGTAGTTGTAAATCCAACTACCATACAATCACAACCATGACTGCCCCTTTTACTGAAGTTATACAGGTTAAGGATATGGCTATAAGTGTGCTTGGCGAAATTTGACAATAAAAAAACTTTTGTGTAGCAGTAAACAATAGGATCGGTAGGGTATTGGGAACACAGGCATTTCTTACATTATTTTGAGAATATGCAGGTCAACAGTAAAGCATGTGAGTTCTTCTGAAAAACAACTGATCTTAAAATGATATCTGACTGGTCTTAGGATTCAAAAACTGATGACAAAGATGCTCCTGTTTATTTCTGAAGTAATTTCAAATTTTTGAATCTTAGTATGAAAGAATCTATAAATTCTTTTGTAAGATGTCAGATCGTGTGAATTATTGTATAGCGAAAGTTGCTGACATCATCATCTCATTGAATATTAACTTGTTTTTGCCATGATATAGCTGAAAAATTGCTGAGTTGGCATTAAACAACAATCTCTCCCTCACGAAAGTTGCTAATTACTGTAGTGTGTTATATAATATTTTAATTAGCAGTCAACTGATATTTTAAAAGGGTATTAAAGCTTAATGACTTTCTAGTAATTAATCCATTTATCGAAATATATTAATTGAAAATAAAACTCAATAAAATTTGCATATCAACTGGACAGAATGACCTTTAACCCAACACAATTCATTATGGAAGTTGATATGGGGAAATAATAAAATAGGCAGAGAAATGGGATGCATAAGATGGATTACATATGTGCAATTGACAAATAGGGAAGGACAAGTGTAGAATATGATAGATTACATATGGGTAAATGTCTAAATAGAAAAAGATTTGTATGGAAAAAGATGGATTACACATGGGCAAATATCCAGATAGCCAAGAAAATATGTGTTGAAAAATATGGATTACACATGGCCAAATAATCAAATATGTGTTGAATAGAATAGATTACACATGGGCAAATGTCCAAATAGGCAGAGATATGTGGTGAAAAAGATGGATTATACATGGGAAGATGTCTAAAAAGACAAAGATATGTGGTGAAAAAGATGGATTATACATGGACAATTATCAAAATAGGCAGAGATATGTGTTGAAAAATCATGGAGTACACAAGGCAAATAACCAAATAGGCAAAGATATGTGTTGAAAAAATGGATTACTGTACCAAATAGGCCATGCTATGTGTTGAAAAGCATGAATTACAAATTGGAAAATAATCAAAGAGACAAAGATATGTGTCATAAAGATTGGACAAGTTAAACAGATAATTTGTATCCAGTTTCCATGGTTTTATTCCTTTGTTCATTTTGAAATCAATGTTAATCTCTTGCAATTTTGAAATTCTTTTCTTTGACAAGTTAAATGCAAAATTATTTAGACAATTATTAAAACATGATCATGCATTTTCCTTATGTTCTGAAATTTTTCTGTCCCTCAAATAATTGTTTTTGTCCAATGGAAAGTCTTCATTTTGAGAATTATCTGTTGATCATTTTTTACATGTGTTTACCCTTGAGGACATCTTAGTACATGTTTAATAGTACTAAAAGAAGATAAATATCACATTGATCATAGCATGTCTTAAGATTAAAATCATGGTTTTTGCCTGCAAGAAATAAATGACTGGATTTTTGTATTAAAAGTTCACCAATTGTAACAGTACACAGGGCACTATGAACTTTGCAAAGTGAAGACTTGACCTAGAGTGTTGGAGTGGGGTCATGGAGTGAAATTTTGGAGTGTATCATGGTCCTATGGTACCGTGGTAATTAAATTAAAAAGATGACATCGAAAATTGGTTGAAATAGCACATGAATACACAATATCATAGAACCGCCGGTACCATAGGATCAGATTATACATTTATTTTACAGATTTATTGTTAACCCCCTTATTTCAATAATTGATTGTTTAAGTGGCTAGTTTGGTGAAACTATTTTTTCTATAACACCATTCTAAATATGTACTCCAAAATTTCACTGCAAGATTCCACTCCACTCCAACACTCCATACTAAGAATTCTTTCTGTAAAGTGCACAGATCAAGTACGCAGTAGTTTGTAATAAATGTCCTTTTTAATAGGGTACTTTTTACAATTTTATCATTTAATTTGTTAATTGTTTATAAATACTGGTGAAATACATTATTTTTCTAATATCAATTGTTTTGAATACGAGAACAGAAGATAATAAACATGTATTTATCTTTTCTTTTTTTTATCCCCCCGCGATAGCGGTGAGGGATATAGTAATAGCGGCTGTCTGTCCGTCCATCCGTCCATCACACTTTCTTGTTTACGCGATAACTTGAGTAAACATGGATAGATTTGAATAATTTTTTGCATGTGGCTTGTAATTATCATTGTCTTGGATGGGTTCTAACATGGAAATATTTGAAGCAAGGGTTTTGGGGGAAAATCTTAGTTTTTGGTTGAAAAGTCACAAATTTTTAGAATTGTGTCTTGTTAACGCGATAACGTCAGTAAACATGGATAGATTTGAATAATATTTTGCATGTGGCTTGTAATTATCATTATCTTGGATGAGTTCTTACATGGAGATATTTGAAGCAAGGGTTTTGGAGGAAGTATACTCCATCCTTCAATAAAGTATGCTATACATTAAGACTGCAAGGCTGCTTTCTATAAATATATAAAACTAAATATTATGCAAGTGTGGGGGGATATGTCGTGCATTTATGCGCTAGGCGGTTCTTTTATCAAATTTATATAAATATTATTTTTGTGTCATAAAGCAAGAAACTTGAGATGTCCAAAAGTTAAATATTTGGAATAAAAAAAAATGGAAATGAAACTAGACATAAAACACAAAAGGATGACTTCCATAATTCAGATTTTTGTTTGAAAAACCAGTGTATATTGATATAAAAGGGTCATTTATATTGTTTTGTAGTCCCTTGTGTGGTCTAGTGTTATTATTATAGGATTCATGTTGTGTGCCTCAAAGTTCATGTGTATTGTTGTGTGCCCTTTATGAACTAAGGAGAGATTGTAAACAGTATTTTATGGATTAAGGTTTGTGAAAAATGAGAGTACATGGATATATATATGGTTTTATCATGGCATTATATTTTGACATAGTGACAGAAAATATGACTTTATGCTGTCTGGTTTGTGGATGTATTACCATCAGGGGAAATGATTCCAACAATTGGTATGTATGTGCCATCTGTGGCCAAGGTTGTCCATATACCCTGTTGTCTTGGTTACAATGCTAAATATAAAGATGATTTCTACCTTCCTCGGGGGTTGTTGTGGTCGTGATCTTATGATAGTTGGATTTACAACTACCTGTGTAATCAGTGCATATCACCATTAAAGTTGTGAGTCCGAATCCCACTCATGGCAGGGTGTACTCGATACAGCATTATGTGATAAAGTTTGTCAGTGACTTTCGACAGGTCGTTGGTTTTCCCACAATTACTCTGGTTTTCTTCACTAATAAAACTGACGGCCACGATATAACTAAAATATTGTTGAAAGTGGTGTTAAGCACCATAACTCTAACCCATATCCCCTTATCTTCCTCCAATAGATCTTTAGTACATTCCCTATTTCATTATAAAATCATAGGTTTTTATAGTGTTTTTATAGGTGTTAGTTCCTGTGTGATAGACGAAATAGTATTCAAATGTTTGAGCAAGAGCAGTAGAAAGAACAAAGAATTTGAGTATAATTTTCTCATAATTTGTAGACACAGTACATGTATTTGAACTTTGTAAAAAATCAGATGATCAATTTTTTAGCAATTAGAAAATTCACCAGCTGTTACAACATGAAAATTTTGTACAAATTATGGGAAAATTAGATGTTATTTTCATAGAACTTTGCATGAAAAGGGACTCTTTTGTTTACATTAAAGGGAAATAACTCCTATAAAAAAGTTTAGAATCAAGTGGGAAATGTGCAAATGGTCTACTATGTAGAATCTTGGCCCAGTACTGTTTGTTAATAGCAAATACATTAAATTTTATAGCTTAATTTAGCCCTTCCGGAGCACCTGAGTTCACCTGCGGTTTTTAGTGGGGTTTGTGTTTCTCGATCTTTAGTTTTATATGTATATTTTGTAGATCGTTGTTTGTTGTTTTGTACTTTTTCTTTTGGCAATTGTGTTGTCTGTTCTTCTTCGATATACAGATTCTGATTACCCCTTTGGTATCTTCAAACTCTTCTTTGCCTAATAAAGGCAATACATTTTATATGAGTTAGTTAGTTAGTTATGGTGTTTAATGCCACTTTCAACGATATTTCACTTGTATTGTGACAGTCAGTTTTATTGGTGAAGGAAACCAGAGTACCTGAAGAAAACCATTATATTAAAATTGATAGATTTTCCTGTTGTTAAACCACAAATTATCAGTATTACATCTATCGTCATGAAAACTGCATAAAATTATATATGTTTGGACTTTCTACTGCCAGTTTTATGTAAACTCTGTGGTTTGAGGAATGTGTAATTATACCACCCAATATAGTATTATAGTTACTTGATGAATCTAACAACTATATAGTATTGTCACCTTATTGGTCTTACACCTGCACCATACCTGTCTCTCACCTGTTGTTTGTTTCACCTTTGATGACCTTTGATGTTAGATAATTAAGAATTCTTTGTTCTGTCAGATTATATATATTCATCTCTATGCCAAAATTGTCCTAATATTTCTTTGCTTGAAAGGTTTTGTTATCAAGGTAAAGTTCCAGTGGATGAAGCCAAAATTTCACAGAAGATTTGTGAGATGTTTCTTGAAAGATAAAATGGTTCAAAGTCAAATTTGGCATTTTTAAATTGGGACTTTAATGATCTAGAAATTTTTTGTTTTTGTTTTTTTTAATCTTTTTTTTTGTATTAGCTCACCTGGCCAAACGCTATTGAAGTGAGCTAGTAGTATATCTTGGCATTTATCATTTTAGTCTACAACTGAAAAAAATTACTCTAGCAAATGGACCAAACTTGGCAGAGATATATGTTCCCAGGGTAGGAGAGATTCATCTATATAGAAACCAAATTGATCCTCTTTACTGCAAGGGAATGGTCCTACCCAAGGTGATCTTTTTAAGTGTTAGATTGTCGGTTTCATCTACAACAGACAATTACATGTTAGTTTCACTGATATTATCATGGTCACCTTTGCGTTTTATCATTCTGGCTAATACACAAACTGCATGTGAAAATATTTGATGTATTTCAGAATTATATCTAGTCATAATAGTATTTTTATGAAAAAAATCTTTAATACAAACTTGAATTATTTGTTTTCAAATATACTATCATTGTGTTTTTGACCTTCGAAATTTAGTTTTGTGTTTAACTCGTGAATTTATAGATTATAGAATTATGCGAAAATTACATCGTAAAACTACGTTTAATTCTGCCTTTGTTGTATTGTACAAGAGTCAATAATGTTTTTAAAAACTGTGCTTTTATATGAAATATATAGTAAAATATTACAGTGACCGAATACTTTTTTGCACGTCTCTGTACCGGTACACCAAATATTTTTCTTTTTTTTCTTTGTTAGTAATAAATATACAATGTACACCAAATTATAATTGAATCAACTACCTATGCAATCAGTGCCTATCACCACTAATGTTGTGAGTTCGAATCCCGCCCAGACGAGGTGTACTCGATACATCATTATGTGATTTATATATATAAGTTATTCAGTGACTTGCGACAGGTTGTTTTTTTTGCTGTGTACTCCTGTTTCCTCCACCAATAAAACTGACTGCCATGATATAACTGACTGCCATGATATAACTGACTGCCATGATATAACTGACTGCCATGATATAACTGACTGCCATGATATAACTGACTGCCATGATAAAACTGACTGCCATGATATAACTGACTGCCATGATATAACTGACTGCCATGATATAACTAAAATATTGTGAGAGTTGCATTAATTACCATAACCTGTAACCCAAATATTTGTATTATTTATTTTTCTTTGTTTATAATAAATATACACCAAATGAATTCCCCAGATTTACCAGTTTACAAAGTGAGTTATGTACATGTCCCTTTCTTTAAAGCATATGATTTATTTGACTATTGGAAATAATTTGTTTTGTCTACCTATCCTTTCAGATAATATGCTATAAACATTATTAATTGTTAATTGGCTGTACAAATTCTCCATCAGCTATGGATAAATGACACTGAGATATGTATCTGACAGGCATAGTACCTGTCGCAATTAGTCAATATATAAATATTCAATTTAATGAATTTTTCAGGTGTTTCTATTCCTCAGGTACATATAATTATGGGAGGTATTCTACATATCATATATCTATATGAATTAATGATAAACCTAACAATAAACTAATAGCTATAAGGATAAATATTGTTTTATTACACTATTTTGTTAAATTTAATGCTTAAAGGATAAATATTATTAGTAAAACAAGTTCTTGGTCACATTTCAAGGTAAGGATTAGCATTTCTAAGATATTTTTTTAGACAGTAGTAATAACATGGTTTGGGTTATAGGTTATGGTTTATGGTGTTTAATGCCACTTTCTGCAATATTTCAGTTATATCGTGGCAGTCAGTTTTATTGGTGGAGGACACCCGAGTACCCTGAAAAAACCACTGACCTGTCACAGGTCACTGACAAACTTTATTACATAATGTTGTATCAAGTACACCTCGCCTGAGCAGGATTCGATATCACAACCTCAGTGACAGTGGTGATATGCAATGATTGCATAGGTAGTTGTAAATCCAATGACCATATGATCACGACCACAACGGCCCATTATTATTATTATTATTTTTTTTTTTAGACAGTTATAATTACATGGTATTGTTTTCTTGTGTTCAGTAATGAAGTAAGTTTTTCCATCTTCCGTTGTTCCATAAGCCGGTTGTTTACTATAAAATTCATTTTAATCCGATTTGATATTTATTCATTATCTCTCTATTATATTTCTTTGATATGAAGATGATTTTCTGTGGGAGAACATATTATCTGTCTTGTTATACCTACATAAATTGATAGAAATTATGTAAATGACTGCATAATGTTGTCAACTTATCTGAGTACACAGAAAATATTGCATGACTGAAAAATGGAGTAATCAAGTACTCTGCGAAAACCTTCTGTAAGTTACTGACAAAATTTATAACATAATCTTGTATCCAGTAAACCTTACCATGAACAGTCAAACTTTATAACATAAGGTTGTATCAAGTACACTTTGCCATAGACAGTCAAACTTTACAACATAAGGTTGTATCAAGTACACCTCACCATGGACAGTCAAACTTTATAAAATGAGGTTGTATCAAGTACACCTTGCCATAGACAGTCAAACTTTACAACATAAGGTTGTATCAAGTACACCTCACCATGGACAGTCAAACTTTATAACATAAGTTTGTATCAAGTACACCTTACCATAGACGTTCAAACTTTATAACATAAGGTTGTATCAAGTACACCTTGCCATGGACAGTCAAACTTTATAACATAAGGTGGTATCAAGTACACCTTACGATAGACAGTCAAACTTTATAACATAAGGTTGTATCAAGTACACCTTGCCATGGACAGTCAAACTTTATAGCATGAGGTTATATCAAGTACACCTCACCATGGACAGTCAAACTTTATAGCATAAGGTGGTATCAAGTACACCTCACCATGGACAGTCAAACTTTATAACATAAGGTTGTATCAAGTACACCTTACCAAAGACAGTCAAACTTTATAGCATGAGGTTGTATCAAATACACCTTGTCTTGGACAATCAAACTTTATAGCATAAGGTTGTATCAAGTACACCTTGCCATGGACAGTCAAACTTTATAACATAAAATTGTATCAAGTACACCTTGTCATGGACAGTCAAACTTTATAACATAAGTTTGTATCAAGTACGCCTTGTCATGGACAGTCAAACTTTATAACATAAGGTTGTTTCAAGTACACCTTATGTTGTCATTCATTTTGGTGATCAGTCTATTGAGTGGAAGGTAATGTGGAAGTTTTTGATGGCTTTTTTTACATCTGTATCACCGTTGTAGATCCAATAGCTAGTATCAAGAAGGGATGTTAGGATTCCATTGACCGTTTTAACCCTGCCACATTTTTGTGCCTGTCCCAAGTCAGGACCAGGATTTCCAACACCATATGTCATCTTATTTATGTTCTATGATTGGAGGTTAAAATTTGCTTGTTCGTTTTTTTACCATCGCTGTTTAAACTTTCTTTTCATATTCAAACTTCAGAGGGCCACGTTGCACTTTTGAAGTGGAGATATAGCTTACATAGGACTTTTTCAAGCTGCATTATTGATTGCAATAAATGAAATCTTGGACCAATATCAGTTGTGTTCATCAATAATTAATTGACTTTGTAGTTATACACTAGTGAGATGTGGAATAATTGACCCGTGTTCCTACAATAACATTAAATACTTATATAGAAGGCAATATTATCAGTCACACTGCGTTAAACTCCTCACCCTTGAATTATTTAAACTTCATACCATCATTGTCATGCAATGCTGTGATTAGTTTTATTGAGGTTTTAAGTAAGACGCAGAAATTATTTTGTCTTCCTTCTGTTGGTACTATATAAGGTTATGTATGATTAATATATTGTCAAGAGTTACATAACATTGGCAATCAAAAAAGAAGAAAAAATGGCTTGCTTTGAATGGTGGCAGAATTGATATGATGTTGAAATTGATTATTTGAATTGCCTGACTTGATTAAGTAATATAAGAGATGATTTCTTAGAATGTGATAAGGACTAGAATAAAGACTGTTATATAAGTAGGATTGTCTATGATAACAAGAATGTCATGGAGATCTCTGAGTGTGTAATATATAATAGACCATGAGAAGGCATGTGTACTGGTAGAAATTAGGTATTGTTTGGGAAAGCAACAAAAAAAAAATTGAAAATACACGGTCTTATGTCTTTGAAAATTATAAGCTGTCAAATAGCTGTGGTGGAATAGTTTATAATAATCCACGTTCAACCATTATCCACTGCATGTTTGGCATATAGAAAATGGTTTGCAGATGCTATTTTTTTTTCTATCTTTATCTCCTTGAAATCCCCCCCCCCTTCCCTGATGTTGAAATAATAACCTTTTCGAGTTACAAATCACTCTGTTCCAATAATGTTTTATATAATTAAATATGGCAGAACTTGTGTATTTAATGCAGTAGAGGAACTTTCTGTCCAAAATTAATATGGAATATTATTATATAGATAGGTGTGAATTATGGGGATTTATCCGTGAAATAAATTCCGGTATTTCACATGTGAAATATCAGTTTTTTCCCGCCGGAACTACTTTTGCAAAACTATAAATGTGGTGGTTACGTCCCTTGTTGTGCAACGGTGAATACACATACGATTGTAAGCTGAAAAAATTCCGCGAAATGTTATATTGATGACTTTGGCACATAACCAAGATGACGTCATTGACGTCATATGAAGACTTGCAGTATGAAACGTAAAGATTAGACGCTATTTGGCTTCGTATACGCTTCAATTGTGATTTAATTTAACTAAAATAAGCTTTCAAGGTAAGCATTTTAATTATTTTTGTACATTGTTGTAAATATGAAAAATAGGATTTCACATTTTCAAGATGGCAGATCCTTCCAACTGAACCCTGTAGTATCATTGCTCGTAGATTCACACGCGTGCAATCAAATATACAAATAAAAAAAATAATATACAAATGTATAAGAAATTTTGAAAGTCTATATAATAAACAGTATAACTAAATCATACATTTTGAATATCAAAATAAGACCACTCGTGACCGAATATGCATTAACGATTAAACTCGTGGATGGAACAAGTTCCGCCCACTCGTTTAATCCTTATGCGTACTTCGGTCACTCGTGGTCTTATTTTGATATTCAAAATCTACGATTAGTTATACTATATATATTCAAAGAACTAGGAATCATAATTAAGTTGAAATAAAAAGAACATGAAGAAAAAGAAACTGAACAGAACAAAACACAATCATAGGTTGGAAAATACTAAAGGGGAGATAATTGTTTTTTTTATTGAAATCAAAAGTCAAACTAACTTTAAAGAAATGTTACTTTTTCTGTGGAATGTTCAGTTTGTTTATAACACTGTTATGACTGATCAAATTTTACTAACAATTAGTCACATTATTAAAAAGTATTTCCCCAGGGGATTTTGTACAAAATTTGTAAAAAAATTCTTTGATTTTTTTTTTACAACTTTCTATTTTTTTTAAGTAGCCTAGAACAAGATGATTAGATCTAAATAATTTTTTTTTTTACCTAAGGTTTATCAAACAAAACAATCTTTTACTATGTTTACATGTTACACTGTATTGTTTGACATGTTTTTATAAAAAAAAACATGTGTTAAGTTTTAAATGGAACAGAAATTTGATATTATATTGTAAGTGGAAAATTATTTAAGTTTATTAAATTGATGGAAACATTGTTTAATTTTTCTTTTATTAAATCAGTCATGTTCCAGTTTTTAATAATAATGTGTGTTAGTTGTTAGCTTGACACAATAATGAGTTAACAGAATGGAAAGTTCTTTTTACATCATAAAAAACATTTTATTTTTAGTTTAATATATATTGTATAGTATATTTGTTTCAATAGAAAATCTTCTCTATGAACTTAAATTGTAATTTCAAAGATTGAAAAAATGTTACTTTTTGTGTATTCAATGTAAATTATATGATATAGCATGTGGGGTTAAAATTAAAAAAAAAGAAGATATATAGATTCTCCTTCAGTTGCCCGTGGGTTACGATATTTCTCCACTCGAGAGAGTTAAATTAAAAATTTTAACCACGAGCTGTAAGGTGAGTGGTTAAAATTTTTAATTTAACTCTCGAGAGTGGAGAAATATCGTAACCCACATGGGCAACTGAAGGAGAATTTGTTTCTCCCATTATTTAACGCGAACTTTATTTCAAAAGCCGTCAAACGAGTCAAACGAGTCAAATGCGGGGAAAGGCACGAGACATTTTAATCCTCTAGAGGATTACAGATTTTTCTACCACTGGTTCAGCGGGGTTAAAACGACGTCATAATGGGAGAAATAATAGTAATAATGGGTTAGGGATATTGTTATGGTGTTTAACACCACTTTCAACATTATTTCAGTTATATTGTGGCGGTCAGTTTTATTTGTGGTGGAAACCGGGGGAACCCAGAGAAAACATTACCGACCTGTCGTTAGTCATATAATTGTAATAATATACTAGACATAAATGTCTGTAAAGTTTTTCATATTTTAATCCTCTTTTGCAAAAATGCTCAATCAACTTCCATGGGAAGAGAAGGTTCAGATTAAAAAAAACCCAACAAATAATTTATGGAGAGGGGCAACATTAAATTAGGGGGGTCCTAAGAGGAGGAAATATAGTAAATCTTTATAAATCTCCTCAAGAACTAGCAATATAAATGCTTACAATATTGGCTGTGCAGCATCATTTGAATCTATAAACATTGTTTATGCAATTAAGGAAAGTCCAATGGTCTAAAGGGCCTGCACCATTGGGGTCTAAAGATTAACATAGTCTGCAATGTGAAAAATTGAAATGAATTTTTTTTTCTTTAGAATCGGTAATGGAAATGCAAATGCAAATGGCACAAATCATAATTTTGATGAACATGTTCAAGATTATATAAATTAAGACTCTAGGGTCTGTGGGGTCTGAGCCATAAGGGTGTACATTTCTACATGGGTTTCAGTGGAAAATAAATTAAATAAAGATGTAGCAGGTATTCTCAATAACCACCAATGGAAATGTTTAATCGTATTTTACATGAGGCATCTTTGCGAAATGAAAATTCAACTTTATACAAATTAAACACTCTGGGTATAGTGGGTCCAATCTATGGGGTCCATAGGTTAACAGAACACAATAAGGAAACTTATGAACACTAATTTGGCTGAGAACCTTATATGGAAAAGCAGTTGTAATTTGTTGCATCAACATTATTATATCCAGATTTGAGCTTGCTCATCAGAAGGCCTAATGGTGTTTTGAGTCTGTTGTCTGTGGGTTCAAGATTTTTACCTAGGCTTCAATAGAGAAATTTAGAAAAAAATGGTCTAAGAGCTAGCAATGGAAATGTAACTGTATTTAGCATAAATGCAATAAACACAATTATTACAAATGAAGACCCCTGGCATATTCTATGGGGTTCGAGCCCATGATGTGTGGAATTTAGCAAATCATTAAATAATTGTATACATTGTAATTTGTGATATGCAAATAAAAAAAATAAAAAAATGAAGACTCAAGGGTGTATGGGAATGGTAATATATGATAGTTGTGAGATCTGTGGTGAAGTCAAGTGTGACCATTACTGTTTAAATACAGCATATGCTAGATTGATAGATTATAAAAATTCTCATGGTTGTAGCTGTTCAAAATTTCAAATAAGAAATTCCATCCTATCATCTTGTTTTATTTTTGCACTAAAATGTTTAAATTTTTTTCTATTTTCATACACATGAATAAATATCAAATACAATTAAGGATTGATCGCAATTTTTGTTCGGTTCACGAAGAATTAACCACAATCAGGTTACGCAAGGGTGTGTACAACCTGATTGAGATTATTTCGAATGATGAACCGAACAAATAATTTCGATCAATCCTTATAAATTAATTCAAACTTTTTTATTATGATATTGAAAAATATATTTATTTTTTCAAAATAAGGCAAATAATCGGAATAAATTTAAATAACCCCAAAGGTTCCTCATCTAAAGAAAATCGCCCGATGACAATGGCACGCGATGCCTTGAGAACAACATTTATTTTTAGATTCCGTACATTGACAAATAACCTCAACTTTTTAAACCAATCAAAACACGTATAAAATGACATGTGACTCTAAAATTAATTTATATGTTCTTGTACTCTATTGGGACAAAGATTATAGAATCTGTTGTTTGATTTTATTTCTCACTTTTATCAGCTGTTACCTAATTGTTTTGTTTACATTCCAGATCGAGTGTTTTCCTGCAAATTTTGTTTCCATTGCTGAAGTAAATATTCAATTTATTCATATGCATCCATGTCTTGGCAGTATTTTAAATGTATTTCATAATAAAATACAATGTATGATATTTAATAAATATAATGATAAATGTAACTCAACACTACTACACCTGTGGCTGTAACTCGAATAATTCAAGCATTTTCTGTCTCTGATTCTCTCCGCCTTCTGAGAATGTAGCGACAGTGGGAGCGTAATATAACGACTGGATTACTCGGGTTACTGTGGCTGTGAAAAAATATTTGAATTTGGTCAAAGGCAGGTAACGTTAGTTACTAACAAGGGAGAGCACTCTATTATTTACTCAAAGTAAACAAACATTGACTGGGTCCAGAAGTCATACACCGTGAAACATGAAAGGTTTTACCAGGAAAAGTCGCGTGTGAGCTGTCTTGTACAAGACAAGGAAATCTCACACCGGCAAAAACAGGAACTGCTCTATCTCAAAATTGAGAAATTGTGTACTGTCTAGCTGAAATTATTATAGTTTACAAAAAAAACTATTGTGGTAATTGCTTAGTTGTGGTAGTGACAGAAACTGATAGAACCATAGCAGACATTTTATTTCTGTATTATTCTGTCAGACTTGACAATGGTCACGGGAAATGTCGAGACAATGGTGAAACTGTCCCTCACACCTGTCTGTCACACACATTGATTAAGTCAATTGATCTTCTAACACAATATAGTACAGTAATGATACATCATTCTGAAAATAAAAATCGTTTAATGAATTCACATTTTGTCTGCTAAAAGGAGGAAAATAATATACAGCTTGGTAAATTTAGGTTATAAGTAGGTATTAACTTATGCTGAGTTTGTCCAGTATTTAGGTCATTTTGATTTAGTTGTCACTTTCAGGATATTTGTTGACATGTACTTATATAGCCATTTCCATGGTTACGACATATCAGTCCTTAGAACTTCTTATTCTCTATTTATACCTTTATTATACCTGTAAATGAATGGTAAAAAAAAACTATTACAACCAGAAAAAAACAAACTGTAGTTAGCATTGAAATAAGGTAGAATTCAATTATCTTCTAATTTAAAGCTTGATTTTCCAGGGAAAAATTCTGGTAAAAATGAAAGTTCCTTAATTTTCAATGTATATAAAATCAGATTTTTGCTATCGGATCTTTTTTAATTGTTATAATATACCTATTTACTGACATCTTACAACATTTGGTATCAGGTCATGTCCAGTTACCCTTTGATCACATTTTTTAAAACCTCTGGTCTATTTTTTTCATAAACCCCAATACTGTTCAAGACCTCAGATTTTCAAAGGCTATCTCTGATTGATCATTTGATCTTTGACCTAAAATTTATTTTATTGTAGATAAAAATATTTTTGGCAGCAAATTTTGTGAATTCTTTTCATTAATTATAGATTAATTTTCAGTACATAATTATGATCATGCAGTCAAGGACGGCATGCTCATCACGTCATCAGGGTCAATATTAATTGTGATTGGTCAATAATTATTGTATTGACCAATCCTGGTCAAGCGCTTACAAATTGGCTGCATGTGCGATTACTAGGCCACTTTTCAAGTGCGGTTTAGATGCTGACAGACGCCATTTTATATCTAAACATTTAAGTCTAAAACTTTAAATACCTACCCACTTCCACCCAAATTTTTGTTTTGTGTTATACAAATATATATGTACATGTAAAAATATTTGTAATTGTAGGTGGCGGTTTTTATTCCCCACCTTAGCAGATCATTGTCATTTATTCAACTTGCAATTATTGCATAACCATTTGTGTAACTCTATTTGTTTATGATATATATGGTTTTGTTGAATAAATGATCTTTTTCGCAAACATTGGGTTTATGTTACTGCAAAATAAACTCTGACTCCTTGAAAGAAATATCTATCTGTGGAAGGAATAGCTTCTTTCGTTTGGTATGGTATTGTCAGTCGTTTACATAATTCATGCGTCATTGGTATGAGTATGTCGTTGAAATTTCTTTGGGTAAAAGTGTGTGATGATATTATTTGAGACCCTTGTTATTTCTTGACTGTCTTTAATTCTTGTGGAAATTTGGCTGACAAAAAACTGAATATGTCAACAAAATGTTAGTTGATCACTAGTTTAAACATTTTTAATTTAATTTGAAATGCTAATTAACATTTGACTGTATCGGTGGTATAATGGTTTGCGTGCTCGCCTCGAGTGCGGTAGATCATGGGTTTTAGCCCCGATCGGGTAAAACCAAAGACTATAAATAATTGGTGTTTGATGTTTCTCTATGCAGCATTAATAAGAGAAAGGGTAAAGACTGGTTGGCTCAGAATCAGTATAATGTGTCAGAGTGGAGCGATGCTGTTGTTTCAATGAGCGGTCTAGCACAAAGTTGACTTCATAATCATATCATCGAATGTAACTTGTTCTCGCCATCATATAGCAGGAAATTTGCTCATTTGGCATTAAAAAACAATCACTCGCTCGCTCTAATTAGCATTTTGATGTTTTGTTATCTCTTTTGATTGGAAATATACAAAATTTTAGAAAAACAAATATGATGTTATTGTCACTGCATATATCTATAGCCTTTGTCATAATGTGGTAGTTATTTAATTTACACATACTTTATTGTTCATACCAAGAAGTTGATAAGACACAAGTTGTACAACTTAGTCATGTCTTCTTGGTAGCTAATTTCACTATTCAATCATTGACTGTAACCACTTAAAGGCACGCAGGCCATTATTTTAATAAACAATTGTTTTCCCAATATAAGACCTAAACTTTGATTTAAAAAACCATAAAGATATATTGCAGTTGAAATTTTTCATAATATCATACGTAATTCTAATGTATGTTGTTTAATATCCCCGGTTTGTGATTGGACAATGCTGTAATTTTCATGGTATCAATTCCACGGTTGAAAATCATGAGATATTTTAGACGATTGCCGCTTAC